>VOPJ01000868.1:12711-26600 GCA_014673585.1 Semibalanus balanoides
TACAGCAGTCAGTAGCGGTACAGTCAGTCAGTAGTCAGTGCTGCTTCAGCGGTCAGTAGCCACTAATGGTGGCGATCTGTGACCAAAATGGCCGAAAAGTGTCCAAAAACGTCCTTTGTCCCTTTCCTTGTCCTGTCCCGAGGACGTCCAGAGGACGCGGGCCGTAACGCACTCTTTTGGTTGATTGACAAACAGTTGTGTCAACCGAAATTGTGGTAGCTAAAAACAAATTGTGACCGATTTGGTAATCAGTCGGTAAGGGTTATACATTTTTTTACACTTTTCGGCCATTTTGGTCACAGATTGACACCATCAGTAGCTACCCCTTCTATGATGTATTTCCTAAAACTTACTTAGCATGGATTGTAGAGGGTTAGGGACCAGGGTCTATTTTAACATGCAAGCTGGTGGGATTTGTTGCCCACAGTGCCTTGAAATCATCCCCGTTGAACGTCAAAAAATGACCACTTTAACTCCAGGAAACCTTAAAATCTGACAAAAGTTGGTGGGGCCAAACTCAAAGCTGGTGGGGCCAAACTCAAAGATGGTGGGGCAGTTGTCCTTACCATTTGAATAGGAAACTCCACCCGTAGTGTATTGGGTCAAGCACACAACCGCCCTGTGTCGCACCTCAAGCCAGACTGCGCATCGTCCACCGTGACGGAGCTGCCATCGCCGTGACGGAGCTGCCGCCGCCGTGACGGAGCTGCCGCCGCCGTGACGGAGCTGCCGCCGCCGTGACGGAGCTGCCGCCGCCGTGACGGAGCTGCCGCCGCCGTGACAGGCGGCGTCTGACAGCCAGATGTGACCCAGACTCGGCAGAGCTGCTCGGCAGAGAGCAGAGCTGCTCTCACGCCATTGCGTTTATGGGTTCATAAATGCAATGACCTCCGACGCGTGTTCTAGCGAACGCACCGACACGCTTGTCACAATATGTAAAAGGAAGTGTGCCTTTTCTTTTGGAATGTCAAATATGTTTTTATTGTGGTAAGAAGCCATTGCACTGTGGTCGGAAACGGCTTTACGGATGGCCACGGACCCGAGCGCTTCAGTGTTTTGCCCATAACTTTTGAATAAGTTGACCGATTGTCATGAAACTTTGCGCACTTATTTCAACACGTTGTATGCATAATCTGCTACCTCAGAAATGATGAGGTAACATCAGGTCACTCATTTGTGACGTCATTACTGACGTCATGTCACAGCGTACTGAAAATTTATCGCAAATACTTCGTGATTATGGTACATGTTCAACAACGTTTGGGCTGCGATGGGCTCAATTGACATTTTGAATGTTTTTTTAGCGAAGAAAATGTTCTTGGAGTTGACTTATATCAGTTGACCCATGATGACCGTTACAATACCAGCTCTAAACAAAGGGTGTGTCATTTTTTTTTTTTTTTTTTTTATGTAACTTTATGTAACTTTTTGGTACACGATTTGGCAAGCGTTGGTCCAAAATGTTATTTGTAGTGACATAATCGAATTCACCGTCCAAAATTACTCGTTAGTAGCAAAAGATTCCAGATTAAAGGGGACTGTTTCCCACCTTAAATAAGATTTTGAGTTGAGATAGCATTTGGCGTGCTTGGCATTTGAAATTGTATGGTATAAGTTAAAACACCACGAGTCGAAATACAGAGAAATTCGAGTTTCGATTTTGCAATCTGTAATCATCGCCAGCCCCCAATGTATTTGAATGGTGGCCGTGAGCCGATGTCGTTAGTCTCTCTTTGCTAAATGTTGATTACAGTCGACCTTGTTTTACCTTTGGCCATACATTAGCCAAACACTAGTCCTACTTATAAAACAGCGTGAAGGTTTTTCTTTTTTCCCAAAAAAATTCCTTCATATTTGGACGTCATCAGCCCAAATATTAAAACTGTTTTTTTTTTTATGAAATTGAGCATGTTCGTGAAAACAAAGTGTCACCAATCGTGTTCAGCAGCATTCACTTTCATATTTTGCACCATCAAACGACGTTACATGACACATTTTTGAAGTGGGACAGTCCCTTTAAAGTAATGCTGTAATTTGGTAATGATGACCCTCTGAGAGCATAATTGTAACTGTTAAAGGGAATAGTTCACCTTAAAAAAAATGGAGAAAAGCTCAGGAAATGATGAAGAAGCAAGGAATTAAGTATCATATTACAGTAAGTCAAAGAACCTATATTTACGCGAAAAAGCATACTTTAAAATGTCATATGGTGATAATTCATTGTTTTTTCCTTAAGAATGCAAAATCAGCTTGCTTTAGAAGCACGTATGTCATCAAAACGTCATCGATTTGGAAGGGATGTGGCGCATACAAGA
Organism: Semibalanus balanoides; assembly: GCA_014673585.1. Classification (NCBI taxonomy): domain Eukaryota; kingdom Metazoa; phylum Arthropoda; class Thecostraca; order Balanomorpha; family Balanidae; genus Semibalanus; species Semibalanus balanoides. The sequence continues at coordinate 15,027 of VOPJ01000868.1, forward strand.
CCAGTATTTTGCCTAATAAACTTGTTAGATGAGGGAAAATGCCAACGGTTTTAGAAACCACGGGAGATTAATTCGAAGTCAAATCACGTCTTATTCATTTATTATTTAGCGGCGAAGTCACATAGATAAAACAAACGGCGAAGAATACAAATATTCTTTGTTCTATTGTGTTTATCCGCAAGAAGAACAATTCCGTGGTTCATTATGGACGTGTGAAAGATGTGTGAATATTTCAACTTTAGGCCTATACCATGTATTAATTTACGACAAATTATCAGTGTATCCTTTGCATAATCAGTGCAGTGAAAACGTGAGTGTATTTCTGAACCATGCAGCTCAAGGGAAAACAGTAGCAAGATGATAGACAGGATTTCGGCCCATCTTTAAGGGACTAGGTACCGCTGAATAATTTCGCTTGAGGAAATGTTGCTGAGAATAACCGTTTATAGACGATTTAGCATCAAAATCACGATAAAATCCTCACAAAGTTATTCTTGCAATCCCAGAATGAGGTACTGAAACAATATGTTTTTGCTCCAGTCCAGCACTAAGCGTTTCATCAAACACTTTTCCCAAAGGTCTTACGTCATCTCTACGTCGATAATCATGCGTCAATCAGCCAAAAATCAGCAATCAGCGATGTGGAGTTTACCGGGTATACCGGTCTCGAACTTTAGGACTGAATATTAAATAATAAGAGTTTCTTGGAAAAGTGGAAGCGTCACATAGTCATTTTCGAGCATGCGCACAACATGGCTTCTCAACTCAAAAACCCAATCGTTAAAGGTGAACTATTCCCTTAAGTAATGATCGTCATCAAGCTAATTGCAGGTCAACATATTAATCATCATAGTATACCTATGACAGATGATATTGTAAATAGTATTAAGCTAACAAATCGCTAAAAAGTTTAATATTGTAAGATATGGAAAGGATTTTTATGCATTTTTGTTTTATGTAAGTTACTAAGCATGTTCTGTAAGGCAACCAATTACAGAACACATTTATTTTTCCTGATCAATAGTAATAGATGACAGATCATTGACTCAATTACGGAGAAACACGCATGTGTTACCGCAAAAGTATATGGTGGAATAGCAAGCTGTTTTTAAATTTTGAACACAAGCACACTTTGTCAATAGCGTATTCACAGCACACAATTCATCAGTATTGCTATAATAACACTATAGTAAATATACGGAAACGGTAGGTAACATATATCAGAAATATGATGCATTGAAACAGCTTTATTGTGAATCTGTATTTATTTATACTGTACTGTATCATTTTACCCATTTAAACCAATTATAAACAGAGCTCTTTCTTGCTTACGAAACTTGTGTGAATAAATTACCTTTTTGAGGCAGCGCTACTATTTAATACAACGATTTAATTTGAAAGCTTACAATAATACGGTTGAATATATAAGTATATTAATATATAATTAATAATGTTTAAATTTGCTGTCGAACACAAGCCAGAACATAATAAGACGGACTACCTATATTGCGGACCCCGTACTTACCTATCATGCTGGGCACGAAAAGTTATTATATTGACATTTCGCCGGCCACCTGGAATTGCATGAATAGGATGGTAACGGCCAGGACCTGCGCAACGAGCGCTTCTTAGCGCAGGATCTGACCTTGGAAATTGGTCTAAAAAAAATAACTCAATTCACAAAAATGCAAAGCTGGCATGGCAATCCAATTATCTAATTGCCGCCGGAAAAGGGAAGCAGGGAAGAGGAGCGTGTAACTCCAAGGGTTAAGTGTAACTCATCAAAATGTTATATTAGCCGTTTTCACGATGGCTTATTTTGCGCGATTTTTTTAAAACATTTTAAAATGTTTTAAAATGTTTCAGTAGTAGCCGTCTTCACGATGGACAAATTTGCGATAAATGTTTTAGCCCACGCTCTACGATGCCGTAGGGCGAGGGTTAAAACATTTTTTTTTGCAAATTAGTCCATCGTGAAAGCGGCTACAACTAAAACATTTCAAAACATTTTAAATGTTTTAAAACATTTCGCGCAAAATAAGCAATCGTGAAAACGGCTATTAATTATGCCCATAAGGCATGAAGACCCGAGCTAGGTGTTTGAATGATACTTTTAAGGGTAAAATGGACACAGTACATGCGCTGGAGATGAGGTTTAATGCATTAGAGCAGGGAATTGGCATATACTCGCTAGTTACAGCACTCATGTATCCGGGGCCGGGTAATAAGCCGCCGAGCGCGGCCGGCCAGGCCGCTCCGACGGGCGGTACGGCCTTGGGAAATGCACCTTCACAGACAATTTTGCGCAAATATGCGCATTTAGCTTTTCAGGACCCCCTTCATACAGAATTGAATGGGCTTTCATCCCCACTAAACAGCTAAGAGAAAACTAGGTGAAAACTAACTGTTGTTTGTCTACTTTAATTTTAGCTTTAATTTGCTGAGGATGTTTCTCGACCGTCATTCATTGGAATTGCAGTTGTTTCTTTTCCAATTTGGAATTATGTATGAAAAAACGAATTTAATCCACGCTGCTAGCCAAATTATGACGACATTTTGGTTATGATTAATACTTATTCTTTACAGCGGGAAGGTGCAAAATGGGGTATTGAATTTACGGGTAGATATAGCTACTTCACAGCGCATCGATTTAATCGAGTTCATGAGAAACTCTGGGTTTGGCTTACGATTGCGGTCAATTTGCGAAAAAACTAAAATTTTTTATAGTCATTTTCGAATGATTTCATCCGTTTGCACACATTGACATACAAAAATCGCAGAAATTCCGAAGTTGCCATTGGCCACCCGTGAGGCCGTTTCCGACCACAGTGCATTGGCTTGATTATTAGATACGATGAAATTAATGTCTGGAGCCCCTTTTTTAATTTCTTATAGTTATACTGTTTGGCACAAAAGGAAGTGTGCGTATTCTTTTGGAATGTCAGATATGTTTTTCTTATGGTAAGAAGCTATCGGCTTGATTATTGGATGCGATAAAATGAATGTCTGGAGCCCCTTTATTTTTTTTTTGCTTATAGTTATACTGTTTGGCATATTGTTTTGTTTATCGCAAGACCTAATCCTAGCCTCGATGAGGGGTTCTCTTTAGTTTTGACTGGCGCTCGTCATTGTGTGATTTTTGCTGTGTGACGTTGTGCGTGTGATGTGTCACGAAGTATGCGTGTATGAGTGTGTGCGTGTGCGTTGTATATATGTTCAGACCACATTCCTCTAGTTTTGTATTGGTGACGAGAGGCAGTCATCAGTAATAGCCGCAAGTATATTGCGGATCGCTTTAATAAACAGTATGAGTATGAGTAGCCGTTTTCACGATGAATTATTTTGCGCGAAATGTTTTAAAATATTTTAAAATGTTTTTAAATGTTTTAGTAGTAGCCGCTTTCATGATGGACTAACTTGCGAAAAATGTTTTAATCCTCGCCCTACGGGGCCGTAGGGCGAGGGTTAAAACATTTCTCGCAAATAAGTCCACTGTGAAAGCGGCTACTACTAAAGCATTTTAAACATTTTAAGATGTTTTAAAACATTTCGCGCAAAATAAGCCATCGTGAAAACGGCTAGTGTTCCAAAATTTATATACAACCATAACTATAAACAGAGTAAAGAAGATGTTATCTAGAATGGCGCACAAAAGACGATAAACTTCATACGAACAATGTGAAATAGTTACCAAGGCTCTGTTCGGCAGCTGCTATCAGCGCGCACGAGCTGTTATGTATTGGCCAGCGTTAACAATCTCTGCTAGCGTTGTTATATAAGGGCAATGCTTCTAGTAGCGAAAGCTCTTGCGATTGGCGAATACCGATAATTTTGTACTGCAAGCCTGATCTTGGCGAATTCGGAATAACTCAGCAACTAGAGTGAATCTGGAGAAATTAAGTATATCGCTAAATTCATAAAAATATGTTCTATAGACAAGTGTCAACAATTCCACATGACCAATGTGAGTAGGCACACCCACTTTAAGAACGATGAGGAATTCAAGCATCTTTCAACCTCTGCGTCAACAACATCATTAAAGCACATGCATAAATATACATAGACATAGACGTATATTGAAACCTTCCACAATAAAATTTTGGCTCTTACGGCCTCACGTCAAAAAGATAAAACCTACGAGCCGAGGAGGGTGGTTCAAAATATGCTAACAAACAGACACACACGCACACACTTTCCATACACGCCTGTCGTCTAAGATAAAAGAAGAGACAAAAGCTCAACGCTGGCAGAACAAGTTCTCAGCCCAGGTTTCCGCACAGGTGGCGCATAAGGTGTCTTCTAAACACGGATACTGGGAGTCGTGTCGGGTCCGGTGGCAGCTGGTTGTGCTGCTGATACCCGCCGATCTCATATCACACAAGAGATCGGTCATTCACATCCCCACTGGCCACTGCGAATCTGCGAGCGTCTCCCAGAGGCGGTCCCTGTTCTCCACCACCTTGAGTCCTCCGGGCGACGGCAGCGACTTCAGCTCCTGCAGAGTGCCTGGCTGAACGATAATCGTGACGTCACGATCCAGGGGGAGGGTCTCCGTCAGCAGCTGCACGGCTTCCAGCACCGCTGTGGAATATTTGGCCAGCTGGAACACAGACAGGCACGGACAGGCCAGCACCAGGCCAGCTATGCTCGATCCCGTCACGAGGTCGTTGTACCGTCCGCAGGCGACTGCCTTCAGCGGCAGCTCGTGCAGGGAGTCGAGCACCAGCGGCGAGGCGCTGCCCGCCGTGGTCCTCATGTTGAGCACCTGCAGGTGTCGGAGACGCGGCAGGCCGCTGGCCAGCCCGGCGCCGTTCAGCGGTACGCAGCGGCTGATGCGGAGGTCGCGCAGGTCGGGCAGCATGTCAGGCAGCACCTGAGCCAGGGTGTGGTTGTGGGTCCCAGTGTAGCTAATGTCGAGGTGAGTGAGGCCAGGCAGGCCGGCGGCGGGCAGGTACAGGCGTGGATCGCACAGGCGGGCGCCGGTGAGTCGCTCCAGCCGGTCACACCCGGTCAGCACGGCTGTCATCGCCGCCACGACGTCGCCACGCTCGCCTCCCCGCAGGTTCAGAGCCGAGATGTCCAGCTGTCGCAGCTGCGCACAGTGCATCAGCTGGTGCAGCCAGTCTGTCCCCAGCTTGGGGCAGTGCGCTACAACCAGCCGCTCCAGCCGGGGACAGGCGGCCACCACTGCCGCCAGCTGCTCACTGCGCACTCCGGTCCGTGACAGGTCAAGCTCGCGCAGCTGTGGACAACGGACTAGGTGGTGAAAGGAGGAGGACAAAGGGTGGCCGGCGGCAGGCGGCGGCAGGCTCTCCAGCTCCGGGCAGCCGGGGCTGCGTGGCCTGCTCCATGGGGGCTGCTCCATGGCCGACGCGTCCACCGAGAAGCCAACTAGACGAAGCTTCACTAGATTGGCGGCAGTGAAACGGCACGAGATCCACGCGAAGACTCTCCACAGAGGAGCGACCGTCCACGTCGAGTCGCTGCAGAGCCGGCATGCTCTGCAGCACCTGCTCCAGCTTCTCGGCGCTAAAATGCGCACCGAGGTCGCGTCCTCGGATGTAAAGCTCGCGGCGGCGAGCGAGGCAGGCGTCCGCCGCCGCCCGCCAGCGGCGCGACACCCGACGGCTGACCATCTGCTGTTTCCAGCCCAGCCAAGACAGGATCTCCTGCAGCAGCTCCGTTGGCAGCTGGCCGAAGGAGTGGCCCGCCATCTTGCACTCCAGCGTTAGCTCAGGTCCTGCCCAGACGACTTCAAGCTTCAGATGATGTACGCCCTGCCCACGATCACACACCGACACTGTCGTCACTCCAGTCTCCGCGGCGCTCTCCACTGGTTCAGCCGTGTTGGTATAGCATATCGGTGAGCGGTGGCGCGTCGTGGCGCAATATTAGCCACACCGCCCGCCTTCCCAACCGCTGAAGGTCACGTCTCATTGTCCGGACTCGTCGGCTGATGACGTCATGCGACTGGCTACAGCGCCCTCTGTTCCAGCCGGCAGCGGGCTGCACCTTCAGGGTCCGCCAGTCGAGACTCGAGAGTTATTGACAAATATATGTTGGTGGTCACAAAATTGACCTGACCTTAGTTCACCGGCCACCGCCGATATCAGAAATCCGAGATAAACAAATGGTTTGTAGGTATCCATGACCATATGACATCCTGTAAGTGTCAAATCTATCGTTAGAAAACTGTGTCTGCATATGACCAAACATGTTTTTGAGAATAGGTCATCACCATGAGCGTATTTATGGGGATCACTGCACCATGAGCCCCCTCATGCACCGAAGGCGCCAAAGGCGCCTTCGGTTCATGAAATACGCCTTACATTCAGCGAAGGGCGCCAGAGGCGTCCTTCGCTGAATGCGAGGCGCGCTCCGGCTTTATTTGAAGTGCGTTCCACTGAATGTCAGGCGCGCTTCGGTACACCTAAAAGCGCACTCCCCAATACTTTCAGAGGCGCCCTCAAATACACCTTTGGAGACGCCCTCCCACATAGCTTCAAAGGCGACCTCTAATACACCTCTAAAAACGCCTTTTAACATGCTTTCAAAGACGCCCTTTGATAAACTTCTGAAGGCGCCCTCAAACACACCTCCAAAGGCGCCCTCCCGTATAGATCCCCAAAGTGTCATTCGATACAAATACCTATGAAGGCGCCCTCCTGCATACCTTCGAAAGCGCCTCCATGCACCTTTGAAAACGATCTCCCAAATATCTACACTCTGCAGGCTCCAAAGACGCTCTCCAATACATCTCCAATGGCGCCCTCTCACATGCCCTTAAAAGCGTCCTCGAATACACCTTCAAAGGTGTCTTCCGATACATATACGAGAACTGAGAAGGCGAATGAAGGCGCCATCCGATACACCTCTGAAGACGCCTTCCCACATACCTCAAAAGGCGATACGATTCACATCTGAAGGCGCCCTCTCACATAGTCCAAACTCCAAAAACACCCTTAGATACATATATCAGAGGCCCGAGGGTGCCCTTCCTACATACCTCCAAAGGCGTCATTCGCTGAATATGAGGCGGGGGCATCTCTGGTCTCGCAGAGGGTTCTCTGGAGCTATTTGGGAGGGCGCCCTCGGAGATGTATCATATGGCGCCATGGGAGATATTTGGGAGGGCCTTCAGAGATGTATCTGAGGGCGCCTTTGAAGGCACGGGGGAGGGCTAGTTTTGAAAGTTGTATCGGAGGTCACTTTCGGAGCTATGTGGGATGGCACCTTCAGAGGTGCATCGTAGGGGGTCATTGGATATATGTGATAGTGCCCCTTGAGGGCGTGCCCCCCTTGGCGGATTTATAAATACGTCACTGGTCATCACATGACCTAGTCTGGTCACCTGACCTGAGATGACCCGAGACCAAAGTATTTTAACATAAGCAGGGTTAGTTTATTTTCGAACAGGTAGTGCATAAATCGGCGGCGATGGTCGAAAACGCGGAGGAGTGGGCAGGATCCCCCCCCCTGCCGCTCTCTCTCGCGGGGTTGCGTGTTAAACGAGAAAAAAATGGTCATAACAGGAAAAATGCACATCCAGGGCATAGGATTCAAAATTTCGATTTGTCAAAAACGGTGCAATTCCTTTAACACGCGAAATACTGGGTTGGGCTATTTTAGTCCCCTTCCGTTATTTAGCAATTTCTCCTCAACCAACAGGCAACAGCAGTATCGCCACCGAACTTTTGATATCTTCTTTCATATCAATTTGATACATGTTGGCCGAAGGAAAACGATGAGGTTACAGTAGGTCAACTGGAAATAGCGTCAAAGTGACGGACTCTGACCTGCGCAGGGGCCTTTGAACTTCCCAGGGGCCCTCTGGTCTGTCCAGGGCCCTCCAGCCTAATCAGGGGCCCTTAACCTGGCAAGGGACTGCACTGGTTGCATTGTCGTCCTGCCGACATGCTCAGGGCCTCTCCGACCTGCCCAGGGGCCTCTCTGTGCTGGCTAGGTGCCCATTTGACGTGTTCATGGGCCCTCTGACCCGCTCGGGGGCCGTTTGGTTTGTCCAGGGGCCTCTCTAACTTGCACAGGGCTCTTTTGAACGTTCAAGGGCCCATTGGTCTTTCAGAGAGGGCCCTGATGCCCAGCGACGGATCCAGAGGGGGCAGGGGGCTATGTCTCCCCCTTGAGCCTCAAAGGGGCACAATGGCCCGTGGGGCCCAATAGGTGATCGATGTGACTCGAAACAAATTTTACTCGGCTTTCAAACAAAGTGCAAGTAAGGTAGTAGTAAAACAACAAAACGCAATGCCTGAGGGGGCACTCTGGCCGCCTGAGGGGGCACTTTGGACATCTTAGGGGGCACTCTGACCACCTGAGGGGGCACCCTGGCCGCCTAAGCGGGCAATCTGGTGCACTCCGGCCGCCTGCAGGAGCACTCTGGCCGCCTGAGTGGGCACTCTGACCGCCAGAGGGGGCACTTTGGCCGCCTAAGAAGACACCCTGGCCGCCTGAGGGGGTACTCTGGTCACCTGAGGGGGCAATCTGGCCTCAAGAATCTCTGAAGAACCTCTGAAGTGCTCTAAATTCTCTAAAGACCCCGTTTCGCACGATCTTTAGATAAAAATTGGGCCCTTCGGGCCCTTTTTCCAAAGGGGGCACATAGGCCAAGGGGGCACGCAGGAATCTTCAGGGGCCAATTTCCTCTTCCCCCTTGGGTACGCCTATGATTGGTGGTAAAAAAAATCGACTTTACCTTGTATCATCGATATACAAATCATCCAAAATAGCAGAATTGGAGGTATTCATGACCTGATTAAATTATGTGAGTTTCCAACTGATCGGTCAACAATCTGGCTTCGGCACGACCTTAAATTTTCGGAGGTGTTATCACTTGATTTGACTTAGTGACCTGACTTGAGGAGACCCTAGATCAAACATTTAACAGGATTCGGGTAATTTATAGACATAGTTGTGTTGTGTCAAAAATGGCGGCGCGAAGTGCCGTCATTTTCCGCTATTTAAAAAAACTATAAGGACCACTATGCATTGGACCTTCTAAAAAACCTACCTAAGCCTTCCATCCCTTCCGCCCCCTGTTATTACACGTGTTAACGTCGGCCACGTAGATTTGCCCCTCATCCTAACAATTATAGGAAAGCCATTGTATGGATGTATACCAAAGGAATTATAGTAATAAACCTTGAGTTCCTTCGGTCTCTTCATGCTCTGCATACCCAAATTACACAACCTGTCCCACGAGTTGGACCAAATTGCTACAACCACGGGATAATTTTAGCAACACGTAACATTTTATTTCGTGTTATTTTTAGTATTAACGTGGGTTTGTGAAAATAGCTGTTTTAATTAAGAAATACTCATTTTCGTCCCATTCCAGTCGTTTTGGGGTCCTGGCTCAATACCATCATGGTTAAATGAAATTGTATATCAGAGTCATGCTTACGTCTCTTTGCCTTTGTGCCCTTTGTTTGGATCTTACCTCCCCCCCCCAGTGGTTTTCCCTTAACCCTCGCCCAGGAGCCTTTTTCATAAAGATATTTACACACCGCTTGTATGTTTAGGTTGTAGATTCCGATTGTACAACTTACACATTCAATACGTTTCATAAACAAATACACGCGCCTCGTAAGTACAATTGTAAATGTGCCTACATCTAATATGTTTTTATAGTGTTATATTATGTTAACCCGCGCCCCACTGAGCCTCTGCATTTCCTTCGCCCGTCTGGGGGGTGTTTGAACAGTGAACACCCCCCCCCCCTCTAACTCAGCTCCTATGGCACGTAGACCAAAACAAAAAACACTGTTCGAACGGTTATCAAAAATCATTTCGAAACTGTTTCGGATTTTTTATATATTATTCATATAAAATAATATGTGCCTACTACAAACCTACAAACTACACATACAACCGGTGTGTAAATATTTATGTAAAAGGCTACCGGTGGGGGAAAATATTTTGACCACCACTGAGGTTTTTCCAGAATAGCTGGAAAAGGGCGGCGCGCAGCGCCACCAAATTTGATACAGCTGTTTGGGCATCGATTGGCCACACTTGGTCAGAAATATGACTTCATGCCATCTCAAATAAGGTAACCAGGTCACGTCAAGTGACCTTGACTTCCAAAATGTTTGTGATCGTGCCAAAGCCACAGTTTTTGTCAGAGAGATTTGAAAGTTGCAGGATTTCATCAGATCATAAGTATCTCAAATCGGCTTAAGTATCTCTAGCGTTAAGTAAACATAAGTAAATAAGTTAAGTTTACTTATGTTTATCTCAAGCGTTAAGTAAACAAGTTAAGTTAAGTAAACATAAGTAAACATAAGTATCTCAAGCGTTTTTTTCATCGGTGGCCTGAGGTCAGGTCAATTTCCTGACCTTCCCATTGTAAGTGACCGGGAAAATAAACAGATGTTTCCTTTTCACACACTATGCATTGGATCAGGCGGATGCTTTCATAATCATGTTATTTTAGCTTACTCTGAATAAAAAAGGTGCAATTGTTGCTCAGTGATCTCTACAAGGTCAGCTGAGGTCATTGAGGTCATCAGCAATGATTTGTGCATAACTCTTGATGAAATAAAGATAGAGACAAGCGGATGACACCACTGTGTTTGTCTCGTCTGGCCGAGTCTCACCATATGCAGCATTATCTCCTGAGTCACCAAAGGACCTTGACCTGAGGTCAAACTTTGAAAATAACCTTACCAGGTTACCATATATATGTTTAAAAGCGCCTCGACGATACAAACAGGATGGTGTTAAAATATTTGCTCTATAATTTTTGGATAAATAGTTATTCAAAAAAGAAAAAAATGCAACAAATTGAATTTTTTACCTTTGATGACCACCGTAGCCTAAACTATTGACCTGAGCTCAATTTTTGGGGATTAAGTGCGATTGCATTTTTCCTGAGCTTTCGGTTATTTGTTTCCGTTTGTTACTAGCTATCATAGTTACCGAGATAATTGGGGGTGGTTCGAGGCGAAGTCCTTGAACTGGAACATTTGACCTTTGACGACCTTTGACGACCTTTGGCTACCTCAATATTGACCTGAGCTACACATGCTCAAGAAACTTCAAATGTCCATGTCAAGAGCTTTCGAAAAATTTGCTGCGTCTTGAAATCCCTGATAGCTTTCGAGTTAGACGGGGGTCATTTTGACCCCCTCCCCACCATGGCGAAGTTGTCTGGAGGCCACCAGGGCGCGGGTAAAAATAGGACCAGTCACAACTAACCTATAAATAATGATCCTGCTATTTACCATCAAACCACAATTTTGTAACATATTATATTCTTACCAACAGATTACAAAAATACGAGGTACACTTCGAGACAAAAATCGCATGTAAAAGGTATGTAGTTAAGGAATTGATCGTTGAAACTTTTCAAAACATTTTAAAATGTTTTAAAAAGTTTCGCACAATAATCCATCGTGACATCAGCCACTGGTATCTCCTCAGAAGTCACATCATCTAACCACCTCTGTAAATCAACAACACAACGACATTTTACACACAAACATGAATAACTACAGGGGCGGATCCAAGGGGGGGCCAATCCGGCCATGCCCCCCCCCCCAAAGCGAAAAAGGGTGG
>VOPJ01000869.1:0-44915 GCA_014673585.1 Semibalanus balanoides
ATTGTCTAGCATATTTGGTGTCTAATGTATAACGGATCAGGACAGCAGCTGTGATTTTCAGCTAATTCGGAGTTCATCCGGAGGGCAAGATTGCCTGAACGTAGCGTTAGTGCACTGCCGTGTCATTCGACGCGACTGCTGACGGAGAAAGAGCGTGGCTAGCAGATATTGCATTCTCTTTTGACAAATTACAATCACTGTACAACCATTGTTCTTCCCTGGCCGCGGCCTGTCACATCTGTCCGTGTGTTTGTGTCTGGAAGTCGGTCACGTTTTGCCACCCCACCCCCACCCCCCCCCCCCCTCCGTCATCACTACTGACCTGCGCTGTCTGTCCCTCTCCCCACAGCAAGTACATCCGCGCGCTGGACGACTTCTACGAGAAGAACTTCCAGGAGTTCACGTCGCTGCGTACCAAGGTCAAGGAGATCCTGCAGGAGGAGGAGGACCTCTCCGAGATCGTGCAGCTGGTCGGAAAGGCCTCGCTCGCCGAGACGGACAAGATCACCCTGGAGGTGGCCAAGCTGCTCAAGGACGACTTCCTGCAGCAGAACGGGTGAGAAGCTGGACGAGGTGGCTGTCAGGCGGGGAGGGGCAGAGGAGGACGGATTAGTGGCGAAGGAGAGACCGCAGTGGCCGGGATTTGGGAAGTTCGAGGTCGAGGAGCGATGACTGAGGCGTTACAGACGGTAGTGGTGAAAGGAATGGTGGTAGTCAGTCAACGCAACTTNTCTCTCTCTCTCTCTCTCTCTCTCTCTCTCCCTTTTCTCTCTTTCTCTCTTTCTCTCTTTCTTCCTCTCTCCCTCTCTCGACATTCAGTGCCTGTCCTGCAGTCTTCGGCCGTGTTCTGAGATCGCACATTCCCGCTGCGGGAATCCCCGGCGGGCATTTCGACTGCACTTCTCCACAGTCCACATACTCTACCACAGTTCGGCAATGTACTTATACATTGATATTCCTGTGCACTCTTTGCTCCGAGATTCTGACTCCGACTCCGGTAGTACACTTTTCTACCGATTCCCTAGAATTTCTGCGGGAATCGACGGTCAGAGCGCGCCCTTAATCTGTTGATCTCTAGACCAGTCTGTGGCCAGTCCGCGGGTGGCAGTAAGTGGCCCGTCTGTCGGTCCTGCAGGGGGGGGGGGGGGGGGCTCACTCCGCAGTCGTGAGGTAAAGCTCGTCGGCGTTTCCCCGGCCAAACATGGAGAAGCCTCGAGGCCTGCAGGCCCCCCACGCATGGATAGTACGGGGGAGAGTCGCCGGGAGCCAGAGAGAGCTGAAGAGCGGCGGCAAGAGACGCTCCCTGTAACGATGGTTACAATGGTAACGTGGATGGTATACCGTACCACCAGCTAATGACACGGCCAGCATTGTGACCGCCCGCCCTCGCTCGGCGAACCCCTGCAGCTGTAATCGGCCATCGTGGTCCCGGAACTCATCTCGACGCACTCTACGACGCCACCGAGGTCCCACCGAGGTCCATTAGCTGGCCAGCGTCCGGCGGTTTGTTTCATGGCTCAGATAGGGCTGCGCAGATGGACGGCCCTATCTCAGATGGGCGCCCCGCTGCCAGTGTACGTGTTTTCGTCCTCGTTGCTGGGCCCGATCTATGAATGTCAGACCGTCTGTTTGTGCTTAGTGATTCATGAACCTATTTAGGAAGCTGAGATTAGTTAACAATTGGAGCTCAAAAATCAAAATCAAATTAGGATGTTTATAAGATGATAGTGTGGAAGATAAGCTAAAACACCACCTGACATTGGAGTTATTGCAGCTGCTCACCTGGGTCAGCCAACAGTTTGTCGTCAATATCTGGTTCCTTTCATCCTGAAAACAGAATTGCATGTTAGATAGGTGATTATATCAAGATTATGACAGGAAGTGAAAGTAACGTAATGACGTTAGGAATTCTAAAGTTAAAAGAAAAAAAACGTTAGAAAAAAGTAAGAAAATAGAAAGTTAGAAAATAACGGTTAGAAATTTACCGGCATAATATATATTAACACAAAACACTTTCAACTAATACACCTTTTTGCAATCACATTTGACCAATGGGCAAAACTATTGTAAACACTCTGCATATAGAGGGCACCAGTTCTTGTAGTTTCACCACAAACATTCACTATTCACCATAACTATTGCACCTTTTCTGAATGTGAATCAGCGTCTGTTCAGCTCAATTCGGCATTTCTCATTTAAAACGACAGCAGACATACTGTTTGGCNAACTCATAAAATTGAGGCCCATACCCGGTCCAGCCCATTCAGATTAAGCATGTAATTGTAATACAAAATTGCAATAATTATCCTTGCATATTTACTTGCATACTATAAAGGGTAAAAATATCACTCACCTGTGTGTTGCTGTGGAAATAAACTGCTTTTTAAAATATTTTCAAGCTCTGACCCGGCTTGCGCGGCGCGTACATTTCTTTAATGTTCTCACCCCGGGGCCAACCAGATCCCAGTGATTTTCTTAAAGTTAAGGTCCAACCCATGGCCCATGGGCCAGCCCAGCCCATGAACTCTGCAGTGGACAGCGCAAATGATAACCGCTCGTGAGCGCAACCAACAAAGTATAAGAAACACTGCGGGTGGGAAAACAGCACACCTTGAGCAACAAATGAACCCATGACAATGGATTCAGGGCCTGGTCCGGGTTTTGTAACAATACGAACGACAGCACTGTGAGAAGACAGCGCATCAAACGAAGTTTGGAAGCAACAGTACAAGACGACAGGAAACTACAATATTGAAATAAACAATGCCACGTCGAGGGCGCCGCTAAGGGCACCCGTCTCGATGTGACTGTCATGACAATGGGGGAGCGGATAGCTTCCGTGTATGCCTGCAGGACTTGCCACGCCCTCCTCAACCCCTCCCTGACATCTCTCTCCCGAAACATAGCGGAAAGCTGAATCGGATGAAAAAAATGTCATGACGATTCCGCACACGAGCCGCAACCGAGTAGCTCAGTGCGAATCCCCCTTACCAGCAGCAGCGCAGGTGCCAATATCGCAGTCAGCGGTGACGTTACACTTGTCGCAGACGATTAATGGCTCAGCCGCGCACTTGCCGCGAACGCAGAACGTCGACATACACTCGGTGTCCACAGTGCACGCTTCGTCGTTTTCCTTCAGCGGCGTTGCGGTAGTCGCTGCAGTCGTCGTCATTGTAGTTGTAGTTTGTAGTATTGCAGTCGTCGTCGTTGTAGTTTGTGGTATAGAAGTTGTCGTCGTTGCAGTTTGTGGTATAGTAGTCGTCGTCGTTGCAGTTTGTGGTACAGTAGTCGTCGTCGCTGCAGTTTGTGGTACAGTAGTCGTCGTCGCTGCAGTTTGTGGTAAAGTAGTCGTCTGTGTTGTAGCGGTTGGCGGTGTGGTCGTCTCGGGTGCAACGCACACATTATTTGTGCAGATCTGCGACTGACAGTCTGTGGCGGCGGTGCACCTGCCACCAAGAGACATCTGGGTCTCGGCGCACTTGTTAATCACGCAGAAAAAGCTGGCGCATTCGGTCGCCATAGAGCAGATCTCACCGTTACCGAGCTTCAGAGGCCCCTTGGGCATGCACATGCCCATGTCACAGTTGTTGGACATGCACTGGGTCATAACCTTGCACACCCTGCCGTTGTCGAGCTTCGTGACGCACTTGTTGCCGCTGGCACTGGACATGCAGAACTCTGTGCTCATGTCGCAGCGGTCGGTGGTGAGCGGAGTCGAGCACTGGTCGGCCACACAGATGTTGTGCCGACACACGTGCGACCGACACTGAACGGCGTGCTGACAGCCGGTGCCGGGGGTCTTCTTCATGGCACACGTGTTGCCTCTCTGGCCGGGGCTGCAGAAGTGGGACGGCTGGCAGCGGTCCTGTGTGTAGGGGGTCCAGCAGTCGTCCTGCACGCACACTCCGTGTTCACACACTTCCGACTGGCAGTGGGCCGCCACCGAGCATCGTGCGCCGTTCTCTTTTTTGGCCACGCACAAGTTGCCGTCCTTGCTGGACGTGCAGTAGTGCGTGGGCATGCAGTCGTTGGACGTATCGAGCATCGGGCAGACGTCGTTCTTGCACTTACCGTGCCGGCAGGATCCGGACAGACACTGCACCCAGTATCTGCATCTTGAGTTGACCGACAGCTTGCTCGTGCAAACGTTGCCTTTGATACCGACCGTGCAGTACTGCATCTCTTCGCAGCCGCGCATCGACAGCGGCATCGGACACTCGTTGCCAATGCCAGACTCGACGCACTTGTTGCCGCTGTCACTGGCGACACACTCCTGGCCCTTGGGACAGCTGGACTGCTGGCCTGCGCTGCGGCACTCTTCGGTGACGCAGTGCTTCCTGCGGCAAGTACCGCTCATACACTCGAAGTTGGTGACGCAGGAAGCACCGTCGGCATGCTGCGGGACACACTGATGCAGGCCGTAGGTGACCATAGCGCACACCTGACCAAACGGACACCCTTCAGTGAACAACGGAACTGGGCACGGTTGCTGCTGCTTGGGCGGTGAAGGCTGAAGAGCATACTTGGTCGGAGCAGTAGCGAGAGGATGAGGAGGATACCTCGGCGGAGAACGGCGAGTATAAGGAGGATAGAACATCTGGGGCTGCGTCTGTACCAGCAGGATCGGCTTCGCCGGCTTCGGCGGTGCCTGTACCAGCAAGATCTGCTGGTTGTCCGAGCCGCCAGGGGCCAGACCGACGCTGCTGAGCGTTTTGCTGATAGCGCTGGCACCGCCCGCTAGCAGTTTCTCTAGAAACAAGAAGCGTCTCTTGCGCTCCGCTCCGGCGGCAGCAGACGTCTTCTTGACCTCCGGTTCAGCGGCTGCGGCAGCCACAGCTGCTGCCGAGAACCCGATGAGAAGCACGACGAACAGCTTCATGGCTAGGCTGCAGCAGTTGTCTATTGCTCCTGTATTAGCTGTCTGTTGCCCCTGTGTCGGCTGTCTGTTGCTCCTGTGTCGGCTGTCTGTTGCTCCTGTGCCGGCTGATCAGGTCTACTGCCGTACTGTCTGGTCTCTGACCCTGTTTTATACCACTGAGCCGCAGCCGCAGCCGCAGCCGCAGCCGCAGCCGCGGTGTCGTAACTGGCCGTGTGGCATCAGTCTCGCTGCGCGCCAGAACTGGCTGCCGCGTTGCGTGTGGGGGTCAATATCTCTGGTGCTACAGTGGAACGCACTAATAATATGATATGCACCACGGACAGATGAGATGACAATCGGCAATCAACTGTTATGTCGCGGGCGACGATAAAACCCGTCTCCGCACCGGTCGGCGCGGGGGAGGGGCAGGGAGTAGGATGTATGTCCGGACAGACGGGATGTGGAGCAGGCTGCCGTGAGTTCTGGTGGTCTAGTATAGACAAATGGGACTGCGGTGAGCTGGAGCCAACACTCCACTGGCGCTCGGTAGTTTTAGGTGGCGGGCGAGACTTTTGGGGCCGGTACTTTTTGAAGCTGGGTAAACGAGGCGATACATGAGGTGTGGGGTTTACCATCGCCTTACGGAGCAGCCTGACAGGCCCACTGAGTGTGTTTGTTCCAAATAAAATAACAGTTCAAACATGCAGAGCATTTCTTTTTTGCAGCTGAGTTTTAAAGGGAATGTTTCACATTTCTGAAAGTTGTCCAATGTTACTCCACTTGTGGTGCAAAAATATGAAGTAATTGCTGCCGAACACGATTCTGACCAGTTTTGTTTCTCACAACAGTGCTCAATTCATGAAAAACTTAAGTTTTAGTATTTGGGCTGTGGACTTCCATATGAGAACTTTTTGGAAAATAAAGAAAAACCTTCACGCTGCAATATTGGTATAACTAGTTATGGGCTAAATGCTATAGCCAAATAGTAAACAAGGTCTACTTTTATCAACATTTCGGATTAAAGACGAGATGCGACATCGGCTTTACGGGGCTATTCAAGGGTGTAGTGTACTACTTAGGGGCTTATTTTTTGCAGGATGTCAAAAAACAACTCAAATTTACTTTTCGATTAGACCTCGCGGTGGTTGTTTTAACTTCTTACATACTTAATTCAAACGGAAATCCAACAATCTTTGGCCATCCTCAACTCAAAATTATGTTAATGTGAAGCATTCCCTTTAAGCATTACTGAACGATGCTCCGGTATGTAAGATGTTTGGTGGTCGAGCGTTTTTTGAAAGTTACTGCACGAGCGAAAGCGAGTGGCAGTAGGTTTGAAAAAAACGCCGAGATCGCCGAGATATATACCAGCAGAGTTAAGTAATGTCTGCTTACACTTATGTGCGCAGATTGCGGGTATGGCCAGCTGCATTAGTGCCGGAACAGTGACCACACTCCACCGCGCTAATGCTTTTTTACAGTCTGTCCGGCATATGGTAAACAAACAATGTTATACGTTAAGTGTCCCGACATTCAATTTAAAATATTTTGGAAGAAAATTACGTATTTGCGACCTCCTTTTGGAAGAAAAACGGCAAATATTTGAAAAATCGTAGAAAATGTAGTTTTACAGCAAATCGCATACAGAAAAAGAGGAAAATACAAATTATTTTTTAATGGAAATCCCTGATTGTTTATAACTAGTAAAGCATGCCTGGCATGAAGCAGACGGAGCGAGTTATTTCATTTTCGTCCGGCAACTGATAGGCAAAAGCATTGTTGTTTGTCGCAATAGTAAAAAAAACACTTACTCTTGCCACCATTATGTGGCATTTTAGTATTTTTATTTCTGATTCTCACTGCTGAAGGTGAATCCGAAGTCAAAGCACGTGCTTATCATTCGCTGGCTATTGTTTTTTTGTTTATTTATGGATGATGATAGTTTCTGTGTTGTGATCATTTCTTTTCTTCAGGACGGAGTGAGTGAAGGCGCGAAGCGGCCTCACTTACGTAGTCTTACAAGATGGGCCAATCGACTTCATCGTGCTTGCTTGCGTTGCGTGGGTCTTTCAGGGATAACTCTATCGTCTTCACTGCACTGATTATGCCAAAAAAGTATACACTGACAATTTTATGCGGTAAAATAACACATAGGTATAGGGCTACCCGTGAAAATATTTGACACGTCTGGAAAAAGGCATTTCCTTGATTCTGCACCTGTGAAGGTTTGAATCCGAAGTCCAAAGCACGTGCTGAATATCATGTCGGCTGGTATTGATTGTGCTCTTTATTTATGGAGTTGATGACCCAAGTTCTGTTGGTTGTGTACAAAATATTTTTTCACGTTAGGCCGTATACCATGTGTTTCATTTTGCGATGAAAGATTATCAAGTGAATATGAACTTCTTGCATAATCGCAGTGCATTGAAACGGTTAGTTTATCCCTGAAAAACCCCACGCAAGCAAGCAAGCAAGCAAGCAAGCAAGCAAGCAAGCACGATGAAGTCGGAATTGGGCCCATCTGTAAGACTACGTTAGTGAGGCCGCTTCGCGGCCTCACTCACTCCGTCTGAAAAAATGTGTTTTTGACACATAAAAACTCAAAAAGCATATAAAAAACAAAAAAATCGACAATTGCAAAGATGTTGAACAACCTGAAAATATGTGAAATAATTTACTATGGATAACACCCAAACCAAATTGCAAAGCCATATCTCTATTTTTGTTCGAGTAATGGCTTCTTAACCCGCGCGGCGTAAGGGTCTTCAGCCGAACGCGCGGCTAGGGGATACTTTACCCCCCCGTATCTTCCGAACCGAATAACCGCACGAGACGGTGGCGCCAAGGCCGGTGATCGAAAGCTCTCAATAAAACGAATCGACTTGAACGCCGATTTTTTCAAGTTAGGTTCAAATGTCCCGGTCACGGTCAGGTCATATGGGCGAAATTCGATTTAAATGAGTTAAATGGTTCCATACATTTCAATTACAATCCTTTGATTAAGATCTATCCAATGCACAGAAAGCTCTCAAAGGTGTAATACATCTCCTGAATTAAGTAAAAGTGAATTTTCATGCAAAGGTCAAGGTCAAGATCAGGTCACAAAAGGTCACTGTCACGAAGAGTTCAGCAAAAGTCTTGTGACACATGTTTTAGGGGATATTTTACACGAAAAAATAAATATAAACAGTCATTTTTACAACTTGACCCCAAAAAGGTCAAGATCAGGTCATCTAAGGTCAAAACTGCAAACTGACTAATATAAATAAACAATGCATGTTTCTAGGTCAGTTTTGTCTCATAAATACAACAATGACATTAATATAGCTGTATCAGGTCATTTTTTAAATGACGTCATTACCTACTTATGCTTGGAGAACAATCAGTCACTGAACAATGAAGATATTACTTTCAAAATTTGGTTTGGGTATTTCTTATACTTGTTTCTTTTATATATTCCGATTTTTGATTAACTTGAAAAATTTCAATTTTTGGGAAATTAAAAAATAAATCAGTTTTTTGGATTTTCAAAAAATTTGGAAATCAAAAATTGCCATTCGGTAGAGAATTAAGTTTCCTTCCAAATACAGTTTTGCGTTTGCAATTTGCATTTAAGCTATGTTTTCTACGATGCATCAAATATTTTTCGTTATTTAACCCAAAATGGCATGACATGACGTCGTCAAAACGTCATTATCTCCCAATTTTTTAGGAAGACGTCAAATTGCTATGCGGAATCATAGCGGATAACCTTCGAAGAACCTTTGAACTGTCGCTTATTCTGTGTATGACGTTTTCCAAGCTTATTGCGGAATCTGGGACACGGCGCGGTTAATCTAATCTTACCACGCCCTGTACGGCCGCGCGGGTTAACACTCGCCCATACAGTGACTTACAGTACCTAAAGCGACCCCCTGAGGATTTTATTGCATAACTGCTTACAGATTCTTCTGATCTTGCTTAAATTTGTATTAACTAAATTTACAACAATTATGCGTATGCCGTTTAAATTTAATTAAAATTTGTCAAGAAGTTTGGGATATAATGACGTTTTAGTGGAGTTATGCACGTGAAAAAATGATAAATAGTTGGAGAATCGTGGAAAATAGAGTTTTGGAGCAAATGGCGAACAGAAAACGTAAAAGATATTAAATGACATTTTCTATCAAATGGCAGTCTCAAGTTGTCAAAAAATACTTTTGTTGGAAAAATCATTACAAAATCAAAATTTTCCGAGATGTTAGAAAACGGAATATAAATGAAAGAAGTCAGTATGGACAGTTCTCAAACACAATTTCAAAGCATTATATATCATTTTGACGGATTGATGGCTCACTAGGCATAAGAAACTTATGACGTCATTGTTTAAATTCACCTTTTTGATTTTTTGACCAGATGCAAAGATATATTTTTTGTACTTCTGAGACAAAACTGATCTAGGAAGGTATATTTTTATTTAAAACTATCAATTTCTCTTTTTGAGGTTTTCTGATCGCTATCGTGGACGTGATCGGGTTGAGGCTGCTAATGCTAATCGCCCATAGGAATTTTCATCTATGGTGACGATTTCCGTGACCTAAGAGGTTATTAACTAACCCAGACATAAAAATCGATATATGGACAGACAGCTAATTCAACCAGGGGGCAACCGTCATAGTGCTTTCGCATTGGTCCATTTCTGAATCGCATAGTACAGGGCTGTGACGTAATCGGTGCCTCGCATCTGATTGGCTCTCGCAATGGTTGTCATTAGAGGTGTCACTTTTCTACCCACTTACCCACCAGATGTGGGTAGTTGTATGAGCAAAGTAATCTTGGGTAGTTGCTCACCACGTGGGTAATAGCGGGTAGCACAAGCGATCATTTGGATGAAGTAGGTAGTTGGTGGGTAGCAGAATTTTCATCAATGAAAAAAATATGAAAAAACTGCGGGTCGGGGCCAGTGGTTTTGGCGGATCTGTTTTGCCCATCTGTTTTGCCCCATCAATTCTTCAAATTGGCTGGGCCGGGTGTGAATTTGTACCCTTTTTATGGGTTCTTGGCGGGCATGAGTAGGCAATTTTTGAGTTATGTCGCTAAGCGTTATTTTTCACTTGGCGTGAAAACCAATATTAAACAAGGTAAATATGTTATTTAATGATATAGAACACAAACAATAAACTTTGGCAATGACATGAAAATAAATCATGGTATGTAACAGTGGTGTAAGATTAATATAATTCAAAATCATGTCGGCTCCAAAGTCTGATCCAATATGACGATGTTGACCAAAAAGCAATTTATGCGTCCTACAGTAGACTCCGAGAAGACACGATCCTGATCTCCCAGATATTGCATGGTTTCCTGGATGTAGACCAGGACCTCCACCAGCTCTCTATTACCAGGCGCAGCACACAAGATGAAGAGGACATGAATTAAAAGCGAGATTACAGTGAGAACTGCAATTTCTAGACCCCTGCCTAGACTCGCTTCTGTCAGAGCTGCCAACAGCTGGAGCAACCGCCCATCCAGGGTCGTATCCGCTGGTGCCCCAACTTTCAAATCCCGACTTGACACCCATGACCCATTGTAAAGATTTGAGACCTCAAATGTTTTTAAATGCCACTGTCAGATATGCAGGATTATATCTTACCCAGTGAGACCATCTTCAATCAACATTTTGATCGGTTGATTGTCGATAAAACACCTCGTGAGCGACCACAGAGTACAGACCTATCTCAATAGCAAGGGTAATGACAAACCGCCATAAGTGACCACTCCCCTTTTTTTCTGAGCTCTCAAGATCATCATTAAAATATCCCAAGATGTTAACTTTTTAGCACTTTACCAGCTGGGCGTCGCCGATGATTTTAAAGTGTTTGTGGTATGGGGGGGGTGTCGCGCTCGGCCTTGAAAATGAAGACAAAATATACCCCCATTTTAATGCGTGTATTTACTCCTTTGCAACATTTTTCATGTGGATTTTTGTGCTATAGAAGGTGTTTGTTATTAAGCAAAATTGGTACGGGTTTGCCTGATAAAGCACAGAAATGTATGCGGTGGGCCTTGACAAGAAGCTAAAAGTATTATTAATTTATATCAGCGTTACAACGAACCGAAGACGAGGACGATGACTTTGTTATGGTGATAGCCATCGATGTGACACAGTGAAGCTTCGTGCAAATTGTATTATAAGGAAGTTGAAAACGAAATTTAATTGAACCAGACCGTGGGTGGAACTAAGCCTCTTTTCTTGGTTGTACATCTCGCTATGTTAAAGAAAATATTTACATGATGTTCATATACATTAGCCTCGGATAGATGAATCACGATGGCCGGTGGCAGTCGGTGGTAAGAAGCAACTTGTAACAGTGCTAATGATTTGAAAGCAGAAACCATTTATAGGGTAGAGTGGGGCAGGAAGCCCCCCTTAAGCTTCTCATTCAAATAGCCTAAATTATATAGTCCTGGAGCCCCTCCAGCAATAGCAATAGGAACTTCAATTCCACCCCCCCACCCCTTTTTTTTCTTCAATTGATGGGTTTTGCGAGATTTTAACACTAAGGCATGAAGATACAATTCTCAATTTAATTAAAGGTTACCAAAAGGGCGTTTTGCCCCATATGCGGGGCAAAATGCCTCAGTATTAGGGGCAAAGCGCCTCTCCAGGGGCGTTTTGCCCCAAAAATATAAAAAATGTATATATTTATTGTGTACTTAAATGAGGTTAAACATTTTATATTTTTGTCCTTAATCTCTTGAAGATGGATTATGTTCCGACCTTAAAGGGAATAGTTCACCTTGAAAAAAACGAGAAAAAGCTCAGAAATGATGAAGAGAAGCAAGAAATTAAGTATCATATTACTAGTAAGTCAAGAAAACCTATATTACGCGGAAAAAGCAAATAAAAATTCAATTTTATTTGGTGATAATTCACATTTTTTTTCTTTCAAAGTAATGCGAATAATCAGCAGTCTGAGAAGCACGAAACGTCATCGATAGGAGGATCGTGTCGTATACATGGTGGTACTTGCCAAGTACTTGTTGTAGATGCCGGGAAAATACAAACGCTTTTGAAAACCTATCAAAGTACTTACTTAAGTAGTATCGTCACTATTATATTTCACTATGAAATTGTAGTTCGCCATCGTCTCATGTCGTGCTCTGGGGCGTCCGAGTCCGTCTGGATTATGTGTCACAAGGTCATTGCACGCCGCACCGGTCCGGGCGGCTGCGCCGCGGGCGGCCAATCAAACAGCGGCACGCGCTTACTGGTACGAGGCTCAGGCGGGGTTCGGTGAGTGGGGAGGGGACAGATCAACAACGCGAGCCTGGAACGTTCAGGCCAGCGCTGAACGCTCGCATTACGCTACAGAACCGTTGGTTTATAAATGTTTTATTAGAAGATTTAAAATCAAAATCACTAGCATAGCATTACCTGACAAAGTTCAATTCTTGCAATACAAAGAATAGGTAACTGAAATAGTATTGGTTTTGTTCCAGGCACTAACTTATCCCAGTCTTCGTAATCTGTGCGTCATAATTTTCATACGTCAACTGAGCCAAAATCAGCCAATCAGCCCGATTGGAGTTTACCGGGGTATACCCGTTCCCGACTTTAGACTGAAATATTACATAATTAAGAATAAGTTTATTTGGAAAATGTGAAAGCGTACAAGTCTTTCGAGCATGCGCACAACTTGGCTATCTCAACTCAAAACCCTATGTTAAAGGTGAACTATTCCCTTTAATGAGTCATTATCAACGCTAAAACATTACATTTTTGACAAAGTAAAGCAATGCTTGATGTTTTAAGAAACAAATATATATATATATATATATATTATATATTATATTAATATATACTATAATATATATATATATATATATATATATATGTGTTAGTCCAGTCCAGTAGCCTTCATTCTTCTTCTGATTTGCTGACATATATCTACCTTTAAGGACATGTCCTCCTTGATATGAATATGGGGAAAATGGTCCAAGCAATATAATGTTGCCACACACCTTCTCCCAGTTCTTCTGTACAAATCACATGTAACTTAACACATACAAGTTATGCAAACATATGTATTACTTGCAACGCAAAAGGCAATGTCTTTCTGGCTCTGTATGATTCCTTTCTTTTCGCCTCAATTTGTATTCTCTCCGTGAGATTTCACATTCTTTTTCGTGCTGATGTACCATGGTTGTTCTTTTTCACCTGCACAAGTCACAGACGTAGTGCCGCTGAGTCTTCTCAGCGTCTGTGCAAGGCACACAGGCCCAACGTTTGCACTTTTGGCACTGAATTCACTCTTCACATGAAGACGCAAATGCCACACCGCACACCAAACACGTCGTGTTGTTACTCTTATTTTGCAGGCTGCTTGATTTTCTTTCTTGCTGTTTGCTTTCTTTTTTGCCTTTTGTGCTCTTTGCTGTCATCTTTTTCTTTTTGGTCGCCCTCTCCTTCAGCTTCTTCTTGTACGGTGAGGACGTGAGAACCTCACTCGACTCGGCTTTCTTGCTCCGCTTTCTTGGTTCAGCCTTTGGAAGTGGTGAGTTTTCTTGTATGATCTTCGATATTCCTCTGGAACCTGGGACTGGCGAAGACGGCGCGAAGACGGATGATACAGAGGACGCTCTGGTCACGTCCCCGGCAGCGGCCTCCGACTGTTCCTGGGTGCTGATCAGGGTGTGGGTAAGTGGGATGACCAGTGCCGCCAGTTCCTCATCGGTCATGATCAATGCTTTAACAGGCGCGCTGACCCGTGTTCCCGACTGTCCCTCAATCAGCGCCTGCAGAGACGCTCCAGCCCGTGCCAGGCTGGCCCAGTTGCTGCTGAGAGAGCACGTACACGGGTCACGGGGGCGCTGCTCCGGGCTGTCTGGTGCTTGTCGGTTTCACCTCATCAGCGCAAGACGACTTTAGGGCCGAATTTTCCGCCACGCCTGCGACTTGCCCGAGGGCGGCGGTTCGGGCAGCCGGTGGTTCCTCCGTAAGGAGATTGGAGACGTTTGAGTTCTGAACCTCTGCCGGCGAATGGCTCTCGGTTTAGCATGTTGGCGCGTAGTCGTCTTCAATGAAGATGCCTTCATCGATCGGCCATAGACCTGCCACTCCGAAGCCTTTTACAGCCTTCTCCGGTGTAGCGACTCGATTGAAGGCTGCTCCAAAGATCTCTCCGATGTCGTACATAGTAACCCTCTTGCCGGGGTGGCTACGAAGGAAGTTTTCGATCCCGATGTTGTATGCAGACTTCAGCGCCTTGAAGAGGCAGAGGTCGAGAGGCTGCATCTTGTGTGTGGTATGCGGCTGGCAAATCAGCATGTGAATGCCATGTTCTCGCGCGAATTGCACAGCTTCGAGCGTTTTGTGAGAATGATGACCGTCGAGCAGCAGAAGCTGAGGGTTACTGGTACTGCTCTAAGTCCAGGCCTGAAAACTTTTCAGCCAGTCCATGAACAGTGCTCCATCGATCCAGCCGCTGTCACTCACTCCACCCAGGGAACCAGCAGGGGTGCCTTTCATCAGGATTTCCAACATCCTCTTTCGGGACCACACGAACATGGGTGGCAGGTATTGCAGGCACAAACAACCGTGACCAGCTTCCCTCTTCCAGCGCTGACGATCTTTCCAACGCAGCGTTTGCCTTTTGCTGCGAGGATTTGGGAGCATGCCTGAACACTTGTTATGCCCGTTTCATCCATGTTTCCAGATCTCTCTTGGGCTAAGCCGTGCTTGCCACCAACTCTTGAACACTGCGAAGGAATTGTTGAACCGCGTCGCGATTAAAAGGCCACCGCACGACCATTGCTTTGTTCCTCTGGCTTCCGAAGCGAGATATCCGGGTTCCGTTTCAGGGAATCCATGGCAGTCAGCACCCGCCGCGCCGCCGAGAACGAGTTTATGATTCCTGCTTGTTCCGCAACACTGAAGGCAATTTCGAACATCCATATTGTGTTAGTCCGAACAAGCCGACGTCCATTTCAAGGATGTGTGACAATCGATATTTCCTGTCCATGCTCAGGGTGAAACGGTGTCATTACCGAGCTAGCTTCGCTGCTCCTGGCACTCGTACCTTGCCGTCTCGGGTGACGGCGAAGAGTTTTGCACGGACCCCGGACCTCCGTGACACAGCTTCTCAAGTGCTCCCCATTTTTGGACAGTGCCTCTGAAGCGACTTCTTAATTGCTGCCTCACCGTACTTCAGGGCGCCCCGTTTTTCGACCAATAGGTCACGCCCATGTCTGAAAAATAGGGAGAAAGATGACCGAGCAGCAACGTGGTGTAAATTTACCATTACTTAATCGTCATGAGACGAAACATTGCTAAGCGACCCAGCCAACGTTGTAATACCCAGACACAGGAGTGGTAAGACAAGGTAAGTGAGTGCGGGGCAAAACGCCCCATGGGGCGTCTTGCTCCTTTCCAAGTGGGGCGTATTACCCGAGCTATGCCAAACTTAGTTCTTGCAAAACCCACGCAAAATACGTCACGAATTGCCCACATATTTAAGGCCTGTTAAATACCATATGAGAGTCTATATCGTGGCTATCACTCGTCCAATGCTACATGACTTCTGTGCATCTTCATATCAAATGCAGCGCGAATAAATGTCAAAATATGACAAAAACGCTTACCGTCGTCCTGTGTCCAGCGCGCCAGCACAATCTCGTCAACTTTACGTGCAAGCAGAAAACAGATGTATCGCGAGCTCAGGATCAGGAAGATTAAAATGTTCCAATTCTTTCTTCTAGTTTCCGCGAGATATGGAGGGCGGTTGGGCGTTTACCTGAACGGGCATCTTGCCCACTCTACCCTACCTGTAACCCTATTCCCTGCGGGGGGCAGATTTCTGCCCCCCCGGGTAGTTTTTCGCCCCGCTTCTGAACCGTTACGTCTATCGTCTTGAAACTTTCGGAATTTTTCCTAAAATTTAATGACGCGTGTTCCGTCCAAATTGTGAAAACATCGGACCAGCAGAGGCGGCTCCAGGCTCATGTTTTGGGGAGGTCGTTACGAATGCGGTTGTGCGGCGCATACTTCCATGGCGGTAGTTTGCGGTGAATTAAAAGCGTCAGAAGTAAGTGGATTGCTTTTCATCATACATAATGGATGTATACATATTTTGGGCAGAGGCGCACTAGGTACATTAAAATGGGAGGCAATATTTCTCCGTCACATTTAGGCCCAACTTCAAATAAGCAAGAGGATAAAAGGCGTTCGCGCACATGGTGCCCCCACGTGTGTTTACCTGAATCCGCCTATCTGCCACCAGTTTGTACAATTTAAACAAATAACAGCAACCAAAGCCCAAATAGACGTCCCACGTCCTAATCACTAAGGAAAAAGCACATATTTTTTCATAAAAAATTTATCCCACATTTTTTATCCCTGAGTAGCGCCTATGATTTTTCGTTTTTTATTGTACTCTGTCCTTCAACACGTTGAAGGCAAATGACCAATGAAAAGCTCAAAAACGTTTTTTTTTCATTGCAAAATCGGAGCGAATCACATTGGCCACAATGACTTTCAAAAACACCCTAAATCTTCGTATTTTTTGCCCCCTGGCCCCCCATTTTAGAGCAAAAAAGTTAATGTCTGGATAAAAAAAAAATCGTCACGACGAATCGAATGCTCTGTTTTGTCCCATCGAAATCGGCCGAGCGGTTCTCGAGATCTCTGGGGGTGGGGTGCGGAATCTGCCCCCCGCAGGTTAACGTAATTCTGGCCGCCCGCAGGGAATGGGGATACCTTAATTTTTACAAATTTATATCATTTCATTTGCAAAAAAGGACACCTACCTATATTTTATTCATGCTCTGAAAATAAGGAAAAATGATGGACCATACATAACCTTTCCAGATTTGTAACAAAACAATTTGCAAACCATTCCCAAAGTCGAAACTACAACATTGGACAGAGCTCTATACAAAATGGACTAAGCAATTTACAATTTTTACATAACAGCAGAGCCTATTATTCCTCGCCAGTGCAAGGAATAATAGTAGAGCCTATTATTCCTCACCGAAAAACAGACGCTTGTAGCGTTCGTTTTTTCGGGATTAACTCGCCTAGTTATCAACCGAATGCGATGCAACTTGCATTAAGCCAAACCTGCTCAAGGGGCTGTATTATTAGGGCGGGCCGTACTCATATGTCATGAAGCAAAATATCGCAAATTAAAAATGGCATAGTGCAAAAATATGCTATTTGTGATGCTGAGTTCGTATCTGGCATTTATTTTTAAATCGGAGCACGTCCTGCTTGCGGGGTTTACAGTTGAAGTAGTCTTTGCCATCCACCATTATATGCCCTATGTAGATTCCGGAGTTTCACCAGTAAAATCACATACACTTTCATTTTCAGTAGAGCGAGAGGAAAACATAACCACTAACGTGTTGCTTATGATGCAAGGAAGCCAGTTGTGTTGAATTTCAAGATCAAGGGTCATCGAATGACCAACACATGTCGGAGTCACAACTAGCGTGAAAACCTATGAAAGTGCGTAGTTTTAAATGAAGAAGAAGAAAAAATGAAATGCATTATTTTCTATTAAATCCGAACAAAACACATACCCGCACAAACTGCGGGAGAGGTGGTTTTGGGTGTCGGGGGCATTTTGCCTCTAATCAAAACGTTGAGGGAAATATGATTCTCCTATGTCTGCAATATGAAACTCTAAGAAGTTTAAATTGATGGTTTCATTTTAACGTAAAATATGGCCTTGGGCCCCGAGGTAGTCCCAGCCAGCCTGAGGGTGAGGAGTCCTCTAAGGGTACAACAAGCCCTCAGAAGCCTTCAGTAGGCCTGATGGGCCCTTCGTAGGCCTGAACACTGAAAACAATTTTGACCACATTTAAGGTAGTAAATGGGTTTTATAAAGGTGGTGGAACCATTTGTCCCTCATCTGGACCACTTTTCAACCACCCTCTTACCACATCTACTACCTTTTGACCACTGAAGTAACAGCCTTTTGACTAGTTTTTAACTACATGAAAACTACCCTACCACCTGCGTACGACATTGATACCACGTTCAGACTACGTGGTGGCTATATCTGGAATACCTTGTTTACCACCCCTTACCACGTCTGGATTACCTTAAACCACATGTTAAGAACATCTGTACCACCTCTTGACCACTGCGTAATACATTTTTATCTCGTTCCGACTACTTTTTGACTATATCTGGACTACCTTTATTCACCCCTAACCACGTCTAGATTACCTTTGAACCACATGTAAAGAGCATCTTTACTACATCTGTACCACCTTTTTACCACCAGCGTACGATATTTTTACCGCGTTCCGACTACAATTTGACTATATCTGGACTACCTTTTGACCACCCTTTACCACTTCTGAATTACCTTGGATCTCATGTTAAGAACATATTAAGTATATTTCCAAACATCTTCGCGACTTATCAAACCACTTCCCTACCATATAAAGCTGATCACATTTCACTCATCCTGAACCACATGTCCCGCACATTTTTACCTCATTCTGATGTCCAACCTTCAGACAAACTGTGCAAACTTATATTGAAACAAACATAACAAACTTGCATGCTCTGCGGCGGTGGAAAAACGAAGAGCGGCGCGGGCAGCGGCCTGCTCCCCGGCAGGCGGGCTGCTTCCTGGCAGGCGGGCCTGCTCCGGAAGGCGGCTGCTCCCGGCGCCTCAACAGGCGGTACGTCCGCCCAACTGATTTCAAACTGCTGCTGTTTCAAATCACAAGTGTTCAATCATCAAACAGTAGTATATATATATTTAACCGTTGGCATCACAAGATGTTGATGTTATGTTTAAAATCAAGTACAGGACCTACAAAAAAGGAACATAAAATACATTATCAGTATTTGATTTAAATTTGTGGAGCGCAGCTGGCTGCACTCATACCTTTCGATTCGTCAGTTTCAGTTCCAATGAAGGCCGTAGTTTCAAGTGCTATGGTTATTCTATTGAAGCTTATCAAATATCAACATAAACGTAACATAACTCAGTGTATTTTAGACAAAACTTACCGAAAATAGCCAGCACGAACATCACAGAAGCACCCGCCGTCCACAACTTGGCGCAAAAACAAGAAACAATATGGCAGCCGTTGATAGCGATGAAGGAACTGAACTGGTAATACACTGGCTAAAGGTAGTAATCGCCCGATTATGGAAACGCTCTGTGAACCACAAGGAAATTACCTTCAACAACATTTGAAGTACCCCCTGCCAGCGTGATTCAATGGGTGGTAATAATGTACAGTAACGCCGTAATGTAGTACAAATATAGCAAAATGTGGTATTTAGATTGTCAATATTGTGGTCCAAATGTGTAGGTACGTGGTAAGATAACTAGATGATTTATCAATTTATACGTTGTCAATGGGTAGTAGGACCATGGTCAAGAGGTGTGAGGTGGTCAAAAATGTTTTCAGTGAAGGGGACATTGGAAGGTCTGTGGTTCCCTTGGAAAACCCGAGGGACCCTCGAAACGCCTGATGGAATCGAGGCCTTTCGAGATGGGTTCCCTGGATCGGGGTCCCCTGGAAGACCTCGATCAGGGGACCCTCAGTCAGTTTAAAACTTGGTATAAGCTCATATACATATACGGCCCATGGTAGTGACGTGCCCTCGGTGCAATATAGAAGACTCTGAAGCTCCAGGGTCATTGTGCATTCCCTTCCGTAACTGGAAACATTGGTTGTCGTTGCTTGTCTTCTCGGGTCGGCCTACGGTCCGGCCGTAGCCCAGCGGCTCTCGGTGAGACAGGTAGCCGCGGGTCAAGGCCGCCACAGCCCCGCCGTTCCCGCAAGCTGTGATGGCTCCAGATGAATGTCCCGAAGAGAGGAACGCGCGACCCACCAGAGAGGGGGCCACCTCGTCAGAACGTGCTTCTTGGCGTGTCAGGCTCTTCTCGGCAACCGGACATAGCGCCGCCGGGGCACGCGAGCGTCGGCCGCACTTGCTGGCCAGTCACGGAAACTACGGTTGACTTTATTCATCAACTTGTCCGATGCAGGTAGACTGCGCGAGAGACCCCGGAAATTAGATCCACAATTGCGCCATCTGCCCTCTTGAGTAATATATTTGAGCGACGCTGCCATCCCCATCTTGAATATCCATGTTGCGTCGTGGATGTGGCTAAGGCACTTCGACACCTCCAATCGGTTATTGACGTTCTCCTCCAATCGCTGACTGGCGAGTGAGCAGGTGAATGGGGTTTGTGAACCTGTTCCTTCCGGTAGAAGAGCTCTTTCACTGTGCTGGTCTCCGGTTTCAGCAGCTCACCTGATGATTTATAAGTAAGAAGTCCTTCTTGATCTTGGAGAGTCGTCGCCTACCAGGGCTTTCGAGTTCCTCTCTCCTCGGAGTCGGATCGCCAGGATACGCGCCACCGCCTCGCTTCACTGATTATGATCCTCCGAGCTCAGGGTCGCCTTGCTATGCCAATAACAGGGCCAGAACGACCCACAGTCGGCTTAAACATGGGTTCAGCACCTCCTTCCTCCTCGATACCACAGGACTGTAGCTGGTGAGATAGGTGCCGCGGACCCTGAGTCCAGGATGGGACTGTTTACACCTTCATCATAAGCCATTACGGGTAGTAGGTACACAGTCACACCCACGATGAACTCTACGAAATCAAGATTTGGTGGGTGAGCCATAGAGCTGTTTTGTTGATAGGTCCAGCACCACATCTGGCGACATGTCCATCAGCGCAGGATGGACTACCATTCGGTACTGTAGGAAGTTTGGGTTTCGATCTCCGGCTGTCCACTGACGGCAGTAGCGGAGCAGCGAAACGACATGACATGACGATTGACGAAATGACAGTATTTCCAAGGTCTGTATACATATATTTCCTTCCCTAAAGGACCCATCCGCAGAGCTATTTAATTTAGCATCATAACGACACAAAAGGCTTAGCTCGCCAAGGTGTGACCGCAGGATGTTGTTTATCTGCAAAAACAGTTACTAAATGCGGGAGCAGTTTACTTTGGACCCTATGGCGGCCTAGTTGTAAAATTAACATTCATCATGAAAAACCACGTATTGGACTCCAGTTGAAGTGAAAGCCGTAATCCGCCGGAGATAAATGGGGTTGCTAGTTAAAATCAGTTTCGTCCTCCCAACTTTGAAATAGTTGCCGAACCCCCGGATCTGGGCGGCAGAACCCTTGGTATTGACTGCGGCGTGTTGCTGTGTTGAGTGACGTCACGTTGCTTTGGGCCGACGTGGCGTGTCGGTGGGCAGGGTAGCTCCGTCAGATTGAGCCAACCGACCTTTCATTCCTGACCCAAACTCCCTGGCGGACACATCCTGCCCGAGCAGCTCCGTCGGACCGAGACAACCAACCAGTCACTCCTGACCCGCACCTCCTAGTGAACACATCCACCCCGAGCAGATCCGAGACCATGCTGCCCCAGACAGTCCCGACCATCTTCCTGTCGCTGGTGGTCAGCGCCCTGGCCGGGGAAACCGACTTTTACGTGCGCAGGGGTGGTTCGTATCCTAGCACCCCAAATGCGACCGTTTCAGCTCCTTCCCGGATCGCCTGCTCTCACAAGTGCGCGTCTCTGAAGTCATCGCTCTGCGGCGGGTTCAGGTACCTCGCTGACGGTACCTGTCTGCTGTACGCGGAGACAGAGAAGGCCTCCTGCTTCGCGATGGAGGCGGGGGAGAGCACCACCTCTGGGTCGCCGGCCATCTACCGTCATGACAATCGGACGGCTTGTCCAGGTTTGTAAGCAACACTTTCTCGAGTCGGCGCATTTAGTCATTACATAAGTAACGACCTAGAAGTGTATGGTTAACTACAATAAACAACTAATCCCCCTGATGCAGAACATTAACGTTGTTGCAGTCTCTTTGAAGGCCCGTTGTTTTGTTTACAACATGCTCTTATTCCTCGTGTTTTGTTTTACTAATGATCTCCTAGCTATCCTTGACTGGTAGAGATAACATGCACACTTGCAGATATATCTGATTCCCAAGTCATGAAGCCGCTCGAAACTCTTCACCACATTTCACACCGATTGGTGAAGCAGTTTCCGAAATTTGAAAGCGGTAGTCACAGCGGTAGATCATTTGGGAAAAAAGTCATGACGCTTCACGAGTGTTTCGTTCAGTATGCCTGGCAATGCATGTTGCTAACCTAAATGTTTATACAGAGAACGTAAAAAAATATATATTAGACTTCATATATGCAACCCAATGCTCAATAATGGGTCAAAGGCAGTGGTGGGCATAGTCACTAAAATGTAATTCCGTTATTCGTTGCTCCGTTACTCATAAAAGAAATTCCTGTTACTCGTTATTTCGTTACTTTGTGACAAATTTAACGGAAGTGACTCTAGACCGTTACTCCGTTACTTTAGGTAAGCCCTCAACCTGGTGGGGGTCATTTCGACTCCCCCTGAGGTATTTCAGAAATGGCAAAAAAAAACGGCAACGCGCAGCGCCGCCAAATTCTGTTCAGCTATTTGGATATCAGTTAACCTAACTTTGTAAACAAAAAAACACACAGGACATCTCAGGACAGGTCACCAGGTCACGTCAAGTGACCTTACCTCACACAATATTTGTGATCGTACCAAAGGAACAGCCTTTGTCCAAGAGGTTTGAAAATTGCAGGATTTGACAAAGTCATAAGTACCTACAAATCGATTATCTCGTTTTTATATCGGGTACCTAACATCTGGTCAATTCCCTGACCTCCATTATAAGTGAGTGGAAAACAACAAGTGCTTCCTATTAAGGAATATGTATTGAATCTGTCAAATTCTTTCAGAATCATGATTTGATTTGCTCATTATTGATGCCCAGATGCATTTGTTGCTCAGTGACCTCTGCGAGGTCATCTGAGGTCATCAGCAATGTTTTATCAATAGCTCTTGATATAATAAATATATAGACGATTGGATGACGCCACTGCTTGTTTTGTTGAGCCGCGTCGACCGATATCCAACATGCAACCTGGGTCTCCAAGACCAAATGACCTTGACCTGAGGTCAAATTTTAAAGTTGACATAACCAGGTAACTATTATTATGTTTCAAAGTGCCCTCGAAAATACAAAACATGATGGTGTTAAAATAATTACTCAACCCTTATTAGGTAAAAATATATTTTCGAAAATGATTTTACCAAAAATTGCATTTAATGACATTTGATTACCTCTGGAGCTTAACTATTGACCTGAGCAAAAATTGGAGGTCATGTTGGCGATTTCACTTTTCAAAAGAGTTCCATTACTTCTCCGTTTGCTTATGTCTATCACAGTTCCCGAGATATTTGGGGGTGATCGAAGCAGAGTCCTAATACTGGAAATTTGACCTTCGATGACCTATGGCGACCTCATTCCTCAATACTGACCTTAATAAAAAAAAAAAAATCCCTTAATTATTTCGAACGTCCATGGCAAGAGCTTTCAAATACTTTTTCCGCGTCTGTCTAGCCCCTTTACTTTTCGAGTTGATAGGGGGTCATTTTTACCAGCTCCCACTATGGCGAAATTGTCTCAGAGGGCCAGCAGGGCGCGGGTTAACACTCACCAGTGCAGGGGATAAATGTCATCCTGCCCCTCGGTTTTCGTGAATAGCTCGCGTATTTATTAATGGATTGCGATAAAACGTCCAGTACCTACCCAAATTTGTAATAATTTGAAACGTACTCTAAAATCTGCAAACCTCTACTGCCCATGACTCGTGACCTATGACCTGTTTCTCAAGGTCACGTCAGACGCAACTACCGTCTCGTAGTATCGATGCTTGAAACTTGTGCACTTTCCGAGTGTTGGTTGTTCAGGAACATATGATCATGTCAAGGTGTCACAGTTCCAGAGATATTTGGGGTGTTCGAAGCGAAGTCATTTACGATATGATAGTATGTTACATTTACGGTTTCCACTGAGATTGTGACCTACGATGAACTGAGATGACTGTTTTGACTTATGGCAGTTTCTAGGGCATTTTGTGACGCTGATTTGTCAAAATTGTCATTAATATGTTTAGTCATATGTTCCACTGGGGTTATGTCTTACATAGGTCGACCGAGGTCACTGACCTTAGATGATCCAACATGAGATTTGTTCAGTAAAAGATCGATTTTTATATGCTACCTCTTTTTCCCCGCTAGCGTTCCACGCTCATCCTTTTCATGCCGGCCCACTGTTTCAACACAAAAGTAACGGAGTAACTGACTTGATAATAAAGTAACGGAAGTTACTTGGCTCGTTACCTGTTTTGAAAAGTAACGAGATCGTTACCCCGTTACTGAAAAATAGTTCCGTTAGTAACGGAGTAACAGAGTAACGGACGTTGCCCACCACTAGTATTAGGTCATGGTCAAGGTCATCAATTTTACAACCATTAGTATGAGTTTGTGACACTAAATCATACGTCTGAAATGCACATGTGCAACATTACTTAGCACCATCACTACCTTTTGTTTCTTTTCATGCCTGTTATTTACATTATCAAGAACGTAGCAATGTATTGTAAGCTCTTCCACAAGCCATGTGCTATGTGCACCGACCATGTTTTTACCTATGAAAGGTTATCAGTTAGTAGCCGTTAAAGATATTGACTTGAAACTCGCTACACAAATTTATAACACTAATGTCTACCACATACATTTTTTAATTATTACAATTTTTCAAGTGTTTTAAAAATATAGGTATATCTGACTAATATTAAAAACAAAAATCGTGCTTCAATAAATGCAAATTTAGAGATAGCCGTCTGATAGCACTGTTGAGTAGCTATTATGTCATGTTCAAAAACAAATAGTTATATAAAGAACGGTGTTTCCGGCAACTTGCTTATCTAAGGCATAAATTTGCTCGAAATCTGTCGGAAACAGCGTCATCAAGACGAAATTTTCTTGCGACACTTCATCACTCTACATTTTTCACTTAGTTCACTTGTGTAAAAACAATGTCTGGAATGGTACTGAAAGTTTGGAGTCGATACTCATACGAGCTTTCGTTCTTGAGATATTATACATATTCGTCAGGGGGCTAAACATAAACAGTGACCCGCGGGCTAGCACGCGCACCGGAGGGGGACATTTTTGTGCCCCCCCACATGCTTTTAGTAAATATATCAAAATCAAAGCAGCGCAGAGCGGTGGGTTTTGTGTGACATTTACGGCAACACAATAGCGGATCGTCTGACGTAAAAAAGGAAATTGGTCGTTTTTTATATGAATATGAACTGCAAGATGGCGGCCAGAATCAACATCGGCGAAGCGATATCTTCGGAACCAACAGTCAGATCTGGACGATTCAAACGCCATTCGGTAGCCAATGACGGTTTTTATCCCCAAACACAATTTGAGAAACATTGCTGGTTATATTTGACGTCATAGAGGTTTAATAAAAAATATGACATTTGGCCAGATTTGACCATAGTGACCTGGTTTAACCTTTCAGATAGGTACCTTAGATACCTAAGATCACCAAAATTTTGGAAAATGCAGATCATCTTAGCACCTACCTAGCGTGTAAGTTTGAATGTTCTAGGTTTCATACTTTCTAAAATTTCAGACAGGGCACTGAAGTGACCCGACGTACACTTACGTTTCTTTTTACTGAGCGCACATCTCGTGCAATCTGTTTGCAAATCAATTAATAATTGCTCGCTTGTTCAGCTTTGTGGGATACAAAGTCTGAACAATAAAGAAGCTGTTTTCTTTCTCCTGACCAACTAGCCCTACCATTCGATTGACCACCTCGACAGAACCGCTAGAAGAATCACCTGAACATGCTTACTGTGAATGCTTTTATTCTTCAACACTTGGTGCACTTGCCGAATCTAACTTACTATTTAAAGAAAGTCTTTCACTCTGTCTTTCTTTCTGTCTGTTTGTCATCCAATTTTTTCCCTATACTTATCATAAGTACGAAAAGTTATGTAGATGTATAGCGTTCATGTTTAATACATACATTTATACACGATGAGCGAATTAACATTGTACCTAAACACCCTTCACCTTCCCTCAGTGGGCTTTTCAGGTTCCGAGCTCACATATAATAACACACATCTCTCACTTGCAAGTCAACAACATACATATTAGAGAAGTACGCGGGTTCAGGATCGTTTATAGTCGTTCGTTAGACTATTCGACGGTTCTTTCCAAGACATGCTGCCTCAATTTGTTTTGAATGTCGTTGGTGTCTGCAAGGGGGCGCCAACCTCTGACGTCACGCGGAAATTATAATCAGCTGGACGGTTACAATCTGATCGGACTAAGGGCTTATTCTTACCAACGATTCCCGTGGGGATTCCAGGGAATATGCATAAAAAGTTTTCCACCGATTCACCTAAGCAAAGAGTTTATAGAATAACAATTACATAAGTATAGTTGCCGAACTGCAGTAGGAGTAGTGCAGAACCAAACGGCTCGCTGGGGATCAAGGGACTCTTGCAAAGAATGTGCATGGTCAGAACACGGCCTAAGCCATGGTAGATACAAAAATAAAAATGTCATGCATTTTTGTGTCTACTTAAATAATAGGCAAAGTCCAAACAAAAGTCAGAAATATTCGAAACAAATGCGCAAGATGTGAATCATACTAGAAATGTTACCATATTTAGTTTACAGCTAGCGTTTTTACTATTACTCATGTTTCTTAAACAAGGATTGACTAAAATTTTCAAATTCATTTAAAAATAACAAAGATGTTAATAAAAAATGAATTACTAAATATGCAGAAAACAAAACAAAAATATTTAAACAAAATTTCCAACTTATTACTCCCAATAAGCTTTAAACTATTGAATCATATCTAACTGAATTTAGCAAATCTTGCGTAATCAAACATCAACATACCCTGGCCCTGGTAGGGCAAGCGCAAGCCCTTGTGCGGTGTTTCTTGAAATTTGTGTACAGTGCTTATCAGAAAGCGATGGCCAATCAGCATCGACTTTTTCCGTCGCTGATTGTCTGATGGTTCCAATCAAACTAGTCACCTTCCCATAAAACACAAATCATGTGAGTGCTAGTTACAGTAAAATAATTTTTTATTTTTATTTTGGAAGTGAATTTAAACATGCGCCTGCCATAATGTTTTGACATTTTTTAATATGATATGAAAGGCATCATAATTGTCTACTTTCTGTATGATTTTCAAGCCGAGATCTTTTCTACTTTTTCTGAAATGGCTACAGTAACCAAAAAGTTAGACATGATATCACTTCGCTTTAGGGCCAAAAAACTATGATATGCTATAAATTTCCGAATGTTCTATGCTTTATTTGAAAGACAAATTAAATATACATCATATTTATCAATATCTAGCCGAGACCTGTAGCCGTTTTTTATATATCAATTATTAAAGCAAAAAAGTATTGCTGCATGGATGTGTTTTGCTTTAGAAAGCAGATTCGTTGCCTTTGTCATGATTTTTTTGGTGGCTAATGGTGTTTTCAGATTGATTGTTCATTTTTGATTTCATACATTTCTTCTAAATTCTAAACTTAGCATCCCACTTTGCAAAAACTAACGGTCATTTGTAACCGAAGGTAGATCCATCACGATTGCTTACTCCATTACCACGCATTAGGATTGACCACTCTAACTACCAGTGGGTTGATATCATTATAATATCTTTTTTATATGAATCTACGAAACATAATAAAAAAATAAAAAGATTATCTTTGATATTCAATAATTTATTTATTGTTTTTGCGGTCCAAAAACATCAGCGGACGATAAGTGGTACACATAGGCCTGTGCTTAAGAGCGGCACTCGGCGCTACCTGGTCTCTAATTACCGTGGCGTCTGGATGTGGCGCAGTGATGCTGACAGATTGTTCCATGAGCGTAGCGCTCTTTGCGGGAACATCTTGTGTACCGTTTCCAGGTGGACTGGTCTGATATTTGTGGCCTGTATGGTGCTTCGGTCGCTGGAGGCCCGTGTCGTGCGGGACGACACCTCGCCCCTCGGTGTGACAAGCCTGCTAACTGTCGCAGATCATTTGGTGCCGTGCACGATGTTACAAATTTGTGTGCAATCACGGAAGGTAATCATCTCCTTGATTGTCGTCCAACCAAGAGACCTGCGCGATTCAATGCGATCTCTTTTGCGCTTGCCGGTGACAATTCGCACTCCGATGTTGATAGCCTTGTCTATTCGTATTCGCTGGACGTCGGTGGTGGGAGCCCAGGCTGGCAGGCAGTAGGAGATGTGTTAAAATACGAGGGTTTCATCATCAATTTTCAAAAGTTCTGTTCCTGAGTTCCTGAGTTCCAGTTAAGGATTTTATCAACAGTTATCCATAGCACTCTGAGAGTGTCGGCCGGTCGAAGTACCGTGTCTTCGAACTTGACTTGAAGATAGGCTCCCGCTCGGATTTGTGATGAGGTGCCGACAATAGTAAATTCTGATTTGGTGGGATTAATTTTCAAACCATTTGCTCTGAAACATGAGGATAGATTCGATGTCATTTTCTGAAATCTGAGATAGGATTAAATGTCATTTCGCAGATATTCTAAACCCTGGTCGGTATGAGGTTGGTTGTGTAAGAGCTGTGTGTCATCTGCATACACCACCATTTTGCATTTATCTGAGACATAACATTGCAGGTCGTTGGTCATCAAGAGGAAGAGCATTGGTCCCAGGATTCTGCCCTGGACCACACACAAAAAAAATAGCTTTCGAAGTATTTTCCCCTTTTACTGTTTGTCTGCGATTTTCCAAATAACTGGATAACCAGTGAGACGGTATCCCATAACACGCGAGCTTCGATAAGAGGGCTTTTGCTGCATTTTCCCAGGAGAGGAATGCCGAGGGCGGGTGGAGGAGGGGCCTGGGTTGCACCCATGGGGGCCCCCTTCCACTCTGGAGGCAGGGATTTTTATCCGGGAGCTATCCCGGAACCGGCACCCCGGGAATCGAACCCGGGCCTGCTTGCGTGGCAGCTCCGAGGACATACCACGGGCAAATAAACTGGCATAAACCAGTGAGACGGATCCCATAACACGCGAGCTCTGGTGGTGTCATTTGTAAAAAGATACTACACATTTTTGAGCCATCAATCGTGCACAAAAACAACCTACTTGACTTGTTTCGTTTCACTGTATCTTGTTAACTCGAATTTGTGCCATAATGGCGTTCGTCTTCATTTATAATAGTATGCAGTAACGATACGAGAATAAATCATGCTATCAGGACTGATATAGAGGAAGAGGGCTTTTCTGTCCACACAATCAAATGCTTTAGACAGATCCAGCGAAAACACGGAAGAGATGTTTCCATTATCCATGTTTCCGGAAAGATGTGTAACGATATCTATGCTGGCATCTTCAGTGGAATGATGAGGTCTGTCAGCGTATTGAGAGTCTGAAAGTACGTGGTTTTTGTTGATGTATTCCGTAAGTTGTGTCATTTTATTTCGGCGAGCTTGCCGATTGGGCTTAAAACACTTATAGGCCGGTGGTTGCTTGGCTCCTTGTTGGATCCGCTTTTGTGAATT
This sequence comes from Semibalanus balanoides, assembly GCA_014673585.1. Taxonomy (NCBI): domain Eukaryota; kingdom Metazoa; phylum Arthropoda; class Thecostraca; order Balanomorpha; family Balanidae; genus Semibalanus; species Semibalanus balanoides. The sequence continues at coordinate 29,320 of VOPJ01000869.1, forward strand.
GGAACAACGACGGCTTCTTTCCAGAGTTAGGGTACACATCCTGACACCAGGGATCTGTTGATGGTGTGTAGAAGGTGCGGGCCCACCACTTCGAAACATTTCCTCAAGAGCGGAAGGCAGACACCGTCTGGTCCCTCAACTCAGTTGCTCTCAGTTTTGACACGGGTTCTCAGTTTCGACAAATTAACATTGAATAGTATCTAAGAAACCAATTTAGCAGATCGCATGACAACATGTGTGTGTATTGATGTGTCCCCAACATTTTTCAATATCAAACTGTCCTCTTACAAATTCAGATAATGTCTGACTGAGCTTAGAAAAAATAACATTCACCGATACTACCACCATCTGACAAGCGAAACTTGAACTACAATCAACCAACGAGGCACGGATTACGGTTTGCGCACACCAGCGCCACCTATATAAAATATCCGCTCAATGCGCACACCAGCGACACCTATAGCACATATAAGGGGTATAGCACGGAGAAGGGGCAACGAACAGATCATGCATGACATTCGTACGGACACTCCCTCTGTCAGTCGCGGGTGTGCCACGACGGGTGTGCCACTGGTAGAACGGGTTATCAATCCCTAACTGCCTATCACCGGCGTGCACCACTGTTCAACCTGCAACCGTCCAGCGGAGCGGACGGGTTAGCACTAGTAAGTTCCTATGAGGACAACGACGGCCATGTCACGGCATGTTGTCTTTCCAGGTGACGCGCTGGACCCCTGTGGTTGTCCGGACGGCTTCAGCCGCTGTGCCGGACGCTGCATGCAGTACCTGAGTAAGATCGTCAACTACACCAAGGCGGAGGAGACCTGTGACGAGCTAGGAGCCCACCTGGCCACGCCGCGCTCCGAGGAGGAGCACCTCTGTGTTGTGGATATGGCTGGTATGATTTCTCGACCCTGGCTCGGCTACAAGGGCGGTAGCACGGTGGAGTCCTTCGTTGGTGCCGATGGCTGCGGTGGGATCACCTACGCCAAGTGGGATACAGATGCACCTTCCGGTGATTCTGAGGATACCGGTGTGCAGGTTATTTATGGGTACTGGGTCAATAAGCAATGCTCACTCAGTCGTCGATCGGTGTGTCAGCTGGCCGACTGCTACCGACCAGAGTGTAGCCAGAGTGTGCAGGGAGAGTAGCAGTAAACGGGCGGCACGGTGATGGGCAGCTTCAGGGATTGCCAGCCATGCATGACACTCTGGAGCGCTCTGGACCTGCAGTCCGTTCGACATGTCAAGGAAACACAAATTGTATTTGGAATTCTGTCGCTACCAGCCAGGACAAGCAGAACTTTTGTTAAATTTTCGCGTTAAGTCTCGAGGCAGACCCGCAGTTCTCTTTGCAACGTCATCAGAATGTTGAAGGTGGTGACGAGAAAACCAAATGACTTGGTAGATTTATCAATAACCAGTGTGGTGTGGGTAACTCTGCTTGCCATGACAATGAAGGATAAGTATTATTTAGTCATGTGATTATTACCGGCCGCATTGAGTACCGCGGTGACTCGTGGATAAAACGCCGTGGGTCCAACTCGTTGCTCGTGAGATCAAAGCCTATAGTAGCCGTTTTCACGAAGGACTTTATTTACCAGGTAATTGGGGCATGTGGGGCGTTTGGGGCGATTGGGGTGATTGGGGTGTTGGAGTGTTGGGTTTAAATAGGGGGGATTGGGCACAATTTGGGATTTTTTGCATTTTGGAATTTATAACATTTTGGACGTAACACCGTGTCACGTGGCCATGGCTCTAACGCTGGCCCCAATCCCCACACATAAACCAAACATCACAATCGCCACAATCGCTCCAAACGCCCCAATTACTCGGTAAATGAAGTCCCTAGTGAAAACGGCTGTCTCTTTTTATTATTCATATTTACGCGATTACATATTTAAGTGGAACGATATTAGCAGCTTAGACAAGTAGTTTTAACATGACGATAACAAAAGGATGATACCATAGTAAGCTGATCAGTTGTCGCGCGACTGTCGCGTCCGATCAGGCGACAGTATGCTGAGTCGCGCGACTGTCGCATCAGGCCGAGCGACTGTCGCATCAGGCCGAGCGACTGTCGCGTCAGGCCGCGCTACTGTTGCGTCAGGCCGAGGGACTGTCGCGTCAGGCCGCGCGACTGTCGTGTCAGGCCGCGCGACTGTCGCGTCAGGCCGCGCGACTGTCGCATCAGGCCGAGGGACTATCGCGTCAGGCCGCGCGACTGTCGCGTCAGGCCGAGGGACTGTTTGCAGACGCGTTGCGTCACGTCGCTTATAAATCGCAGGATGTGAAGCCGCCCTCAGGATGATGACCCACGCCGATCATTGGAGACACATCGATGTCCGATAGGTAAAGCCGATTAGCTGTTTTCACGAGGGATTTATTTGTGGGGCGTTTTACCTGGTAATCCCTGGTAATATGTGAGGTGTTTATGGTAAATGACTCTATAGCTCATAAGAACACGGTTTTCCCCGGTTATTTTTTGGATCAATTGAAGCTTTATTAATAATGCTCTTTTCAGGATGTTCCATTTGAATGCTAGCACCATAGTTCACTTACAATTAGCAATTTCATTTTAAACTTGCTATGGTGATGTCAGACGGCTGTTGCTGTTTTTGTCGTTTTGTCCTCGAATTTCTCGAAAGTTCGGTTGACGCGCAAGTTCGGTTGACTCGAAAGATCGGGTAAAAAAGTCATATTTAGCTATTTATAAGCTATTTATTAAACTATAGCTTATTTCAATGAAAACTAGATGAATTAGTCCATTCGTGTCTTCAGACTTATACACTTTTGAACGCAAGGAATAATGATAGTTAGCCATTTCGTTTTATTCAGCTTTGCTGAGAAGATGGCCGCCCGGCTGCGTCCACCTGGTGTACGGACGCGACTAGTCTGTAACCGTCGCGACGGTTACAGACTCTGTACCGACGCGTCGGCGGGGGAGGGTTAGCCTGTACCTCATGGCGCTCCAACTGAGTCGGCGACGAGTTGCGAGAGAAGCCCGCCGCGCCGGCGCGGCGCGCCGAGTAGAATGAATCAACGCCCTAGTGTTCTCAAACGCGTATGCGTTATTGCTTGTAGGTAAGTTCTCTAACACACTTCCTGTTAGATATATCCGTCTAGCACCCTGTCTCGAAACAGGTGCAGATTTAAGGGGGAATCGGGCCATGCCCCCACAACGACTGAAATCACCTGAAAGTTGGCACATTGCGAGGTGATGAGAAAGTTGAAGCAACTTCACTTTTTGGCAGCAGCGAGTCTGTATCGTCTCCTGCTCCCGGACACATGTCATTGCTATTGTTGGAGCTTGCCTTGCGTGGTGGGGGAAAAATGCGGTATTGGGAGGGATATCAGCAAGATGTTACCATATAGCATGGTTTTAGCTGTTTTCAACTACGCATCTGTTGTATTGTGCGCTGGTATGAAGACTTATAGTCTGCATTATATTTGGGAATATCAACCTTGTGTATTTAATTTGATTTATAATTTGTGACGAAGATGCCAGCCGAGTGTTTAACCCGCACATGTTTGGGGTCTCAGCCGAACACCATTGACCGAGAGGTGGATTATGCCCCCTCGTTATCTCTGGAACCAATGATTGCAGTGAAACACGCAAGGCAGTGTTCGAAAGCTCTCATTAAGACGCATTCATATAATGCTATACATATTTGAATTAAAGGGAATATAGCACCTTTAACATTAGTTTTTAACTGAGATAGCCAGATTGTCGGGTGTAGCTGAGAACCCCAATCGAAATTCCCTCCAAAGCGGACCGAGTGCGAAGTTTCAACGCAAAAACCGTTGGTCATATGTGTCTATTCACGTCACAAATCCGCTGACGTTTCGCATACGTCATCAGAGTTCTCCACTGTGATGCCCACACGCACTTCCTTTTTGAACGTCGCCCGTATTTTCAGTTACCTTGCGTCTGACCCGACCGCCATCGAGCCGGTCGGTCAGGGCGTCGGACCAACATAGTGGTTCCGTATGCGTGCCCCCACGTCCTACCCGGCGCGACGAGCGCCGGTCGACCCAGCCAGTCGCGTTTCAACGGCCTACGACGTGCACCCATCTGCGGTGCCGGACAGCAGTGTCACTGGGGGACCGCAAAGTTGTGCCGGTTCGATATTGCTCCTCGTGACGACACAACTCGCTTTTTGGTTGACGCAAGTATTGGTGTGCGTCACATGTAACATATTACTATTTTTCAATGTACCAACAAATTCTGAATCTTTTTTTCGCAAAATTAGAATGCAGGACCGTATCAGGCATTCTTCTCATCATCTACATTACTTTTCCCGAAGGTGCTATTATTCCTTTAAGGTTCACATATCGATCAAGGTTGGACAAAGATCAAAATAGAGACAATTGAGCTTACGGATCGTACTTTTCATCCAGATCCTTTGATTGTGACCATGATCACCCAAAGTGCTCCTAAATATATTCTAAACATCCTACATGAGCAAAAATTATATTTTCAGCAAAGGTCAAGGTCAAGGTCAGGTCAACAACGCTCACTCTCCAAAAATTATTTTCGAATATCATGCGACAAATGTTTCGTCCTCTGATTTAACCTTCATTTTATGCATAAAATTAGTTAGTTTTTATCATTTCATCATCTGAACTCATTGATATGAAGTAAGTGTCAAGCTCAGGCCAAATTTGGATACATAAGGTCAGAATTTAAAATCGATAAATCTTAACACCAAAAAGGTATGTTTCTAGACCAGTTTTATATCAGAAATGTAATGCTAATATCTATCTTTATCTTGTGCAACAAGTCCAAAAAAGCCATTTCAAATTAAGACGTCATGTCTTACTATGCCATGAACAGCCATTTTGTCAACCATGTATTTTCATAAGTTAAAAATTTAGTTGCATTGCAATTTCGTTTGCCTATTTTTCATAAGATTCTCCAAACATTTAATTTCATGTTATTTTGGTATTTGATTTTTGACCATTTTCTTTTATGACGTTTTAGAGTTAAAAAAAGTTATAAAAAAATCGCCGAAAAAACACTTTTTGTAAGTATTACATTTTGATATTGTGTATTTTTTTTTTGTTCAAAAAGTACTCTTTGTGCAGCCTGTTTGAGGGTGTAAGCTATATTTTATCGTCAAGTTAGTGTGTTACTCTGTGTAGTGATGGCACCACAATTTGATTATATTCACATTTCTGGAGTAATGTTTTTTTTACAGGCAAGATGTACATTGATTGTCGGGTAGGAGGTTTACTGCAAGTGTCTTACGGTAATAGCCAATTTGTGTTTTGAGCTGTTGCAAAAACCGTAAGGGCATATTTACCCCCGTTCAAGGCGGGGGGTAGATCGCTGTCGTCTGAGGAGAAAAAGTATTATCCTTTTCATTGCAGGGGACGGTGAATCAACTATTGATCTATCATTATTTGTTTTGACCATCAATGTTTTGAAATGTTCGATTTCCTGCGGGTTGGCTGCATTGCGCACTGGTATGCAGACTTCTTGCCTGTATAGAGATTTGGGGAATCAAACTTGCGTATTTAATTTTATTTTTGAATTGGCGACGAAGGTGCTATCCGAATGTTTCATATCACTTTCGCTGCCTGAGCAGAAAGTATTCCCCGTTTCATGATAGGGGAGGAGTATCACTTAGCTCGTAGTGATTTATCTTTACATTCATAGATGTTTCAAATGTTTGAGGCGGTTTTGATGCAGTGGGAAAAGCGCTCACCTGGCGATAGGAAGGTCCTGGGTTTGAGCCTCCCCTCTCCCGCAATATCTGTGTGCGCGTTTTTCTTAAAATGACTTTATGGGTAGTGAGAGCGTTGTAAAATTAAAGGGAATATAGCACCTTAGGAAAAGTATGTAGAATGATGGAGAAGAATGCCCTGATTACGGCCTGGCATTCAAATTGTGGCGAAAAAGTCAGAATTTGTTGTAATTTGAAAATGTAATATGTTACATGTGCGTCACAACAATATTGCGTCACCAAAAGCGAGTGGTGACGTCAAATGAGGCTGACAGCTGCTTGATGGCCGGCACCGCACATGGGTTGCAATACCGTGACTTGAAACGCGACTGGCTGGGACGACCGGCGCTCGCTCGCGCCGGGTAGGGACGTGGGGGCACGCATAGTGAACAGTGGAGTAACTACTGATGACGTATGCGATACGTCACGGGATTTGTGACGTTGAAATATGACCACATATGACCAACGCGTTTTGCGCAAACTCAGCAGCTTAAGTCGTTTTGGAAGGAAAATTTCAGATTTAGAGGTTTCTCAGTACACCCGACAATCTGGCTATCTCAGGTAAAAACTAATGTTAAAAGTGCTATATTCCCTTTAAGCCCAATAATGTTTATCATATAATCTAGCGGACTTCTTATTCGCTATTATTCATCATTGTATGACGTCCAGATGTGCTGTGAAGAAATCCAGATGAAAATGCGTCCAAGTAAAACCAATGGCTAAGGCTTGCTATTAACGTTGTTATTTCTGGATCTCACGCTGCTCTCTCCCATGCATATTGCGTCTCGAAACTCCCAGTGAAATGCATGTAAAACATTCCATTCGCGTCTCGTCTTACACCTCGCAGTTCCGAAATGTGGTGTGATCTATGCCAACTTGTCCACGCGATTTGCGTGCGTGATAAGATTTTCGAGTGAGACAGCCTAGAAGACAATGCGATTGCTTACGAGACGGAATATGCCTGAGAGAAGCAAAATATCTTGTGTTTCAGCCTACAACCCTATTCCGTGCGGGTGGCAGAATTATGGTATCGTGCAGTGGGCACATTTTGCACCCCAGAGATATTGATAACCGCTCGGTTGATTTCGATGCGACAAAAACCATTCGATTCGTCATGACAAGACACATCTGTTTGGATCCAAACTTTTTTTGCCTAAAAAATATGCGTAAGTGGGTAAAATATATAATTATGGATGCTTTTTGAAAGGGTATTGAGTTTATAAGTTCGACAAATATTCATGAAACAAATGTTTTTTAAATGTACTGAAGTGTACTGGTCTTCAAGATATCAACAGACAAGTACCAAGGTGAAAAATCGAAGGCGCAGTTAGATGTGAAATAGTGGACTTTCTGATACAAAATATGTGCTGTTCGTTCAATTGTTTGGAGACGACAGGAACGTCACATGTGGGACTTAAATATGCTGTAATTTGTTTAAATGTAATATATTGCGCAATAGGCGGATCCAGGTACAACAACGTGGGGGGGGGGGGTGCACCATCTTAACACTTAACGCCTTGTTATTATCTTATTACTAATTTTGAAGTTGGGAACTAATTTGACGGAGGATATCGCCTCCAATGTTTACGTACCTGAGTGCGCCTCTGCCAAAAAGTATATACCGTCCCAGCAATTCAGCTGCATACTGCAGTGCAAAACAAATCCAATACATTTATTGCACTGTATAGCACTGCGAACTACAGAGGAAGAATGTGCCACACAACTTCATTCGTAACACCATCCCAAAAACAGAAGCCTGGCACCGCCTCTGCTTGAATGATTGTATTAAAATGTTTACACAACATGTTCCATTCAATTACAGGAAAAGTCAGACAACTACATCACGCTAGGCTCAGTTACTTACGAGAAGTAACCGAAAAAAAAACACAGGGGTCCAGCAGAATCTCCCCCGCACGTAGTTTGGTTTAAGACATTGGAGTAGAAACCTACGCAGCGAAAATGTTTTTTTTTTTCACTTTTCACGCTCGTAAAATGAGTAGTCTGTTAGTACTGGGGTGGCAAAAAACGTACTAGTAAAATGTGTTCAGCCACCAAACGTGACAGGCGCTCGCGACTCGAGTTTAAGCGTGGCATGTAGTCTAGTTTTATTAGTACTTATTTTTGCGTAATAGACATGCTAGCCGTTTTCACGATGGATTATTTTGCACGAAATGTTTTAAAACATTTTAACATGTTTTAAAATGTTTTAGTAGTAGCCGCATTCACGATGGACTATTTGCGAAAAAAATGCTTTAACCCTCGCCCTACGGTCGAGAGTTAAAACATTTCTCGCAAATTAGTCCATCGTGAAGACGGCTACTACTAAAACATTTTAAAAATTTCGCGCAAAATAAGCCATCGTGAAAACGGCTGTTGTAATGTTATGTCTTTTATTTTGCAGGTATATAGTATTTTAACCTGTGCTAGCTTCTGTATTATAATGACACAGCTTAGGCTGCAACTGGTATGTAGGCAATTCAAGGACAGACCACCAAGGCATGGTAACCACACCCTCTCCGATTTCGCTTTAAAGTGGTGTATGGGGTTATCTTGGGCGCTGATTTCGTTTCTCGAAATTATTCTGGTCGTCAGTCGGGGTCACAAGATACAGGTCAACGAAAAATCAGGTCAAGGTCAAACATCCCACTACGTTTGTCATTTTATCTCCAAGATGAAAATACATATCAGGGAAAAACTACATATCATTACAGAGAGGAAGAAACAACAAACATGATGACATAATTATTTACCCCCTAAAGCCAAAATTTGACAATTTGATCTAATGATCTTGAAGTGATGTCAAGCTCAAACTATGTTTGCCCGTTTCGATTTTGTTTAAAAATTCGCACTAAATTTGGCTCCTTCAATTAGTAACTCGCATGCAAAATTCCAGCGTGGTAATTGCCAACTCCTTAGGTTTCAACAGGGGGCAGTATGTAATAAACGTCATTTTCCAGCAAGTTTAAACGAATTACGATTTTCTCCAAATGTATGCAATATGGGCGTCATTTAAAAGCAACCTGCCCTATAGAATACACTTATGACCATTATTTTTTGAATATACAAATAAGTACAACAATATATGTGATAAACAATAAAATAATTCGTAATCGTCCTCTACATGGGATCTTTCGATGCGACATATAAATCGCATCACTTCACAGGGGTGTGCATCTAACTATTTTGATTAATAATTCTGATCAAGTAAGCATGTTAATTGTGTTGGCCTGAGTTTACTCATTTTGCCACATCTTTCTGGTCATGGGTCATATTAAAATCGTATCCCTCTGATTTGTCGGTCGCGGATCGGTGTCACGTGATGTGCCCGTCCCGGCGCCAGCGAATGTTGTCGGATCGGCTCGGCTTGTTTGTGTCGCCTTAAAGGGAAGCAGTGACATTTTGATTTGTTAGCATCATTTTCTGAGACTACCGTCATGGCATACAAATGATGTTGTCTAAATTTAGGATCAAAAACCATTATTCCCTTCTCCAAAGTTAGAAGTTTGTGACAATCAAAAAGCCGTTACATATACTTCTTTCGCAGTACATGTTTGGCGTTTTCTCTCCGGTAATGGCAACGCATCATATCTGGCGCATCGGTTTCAATTTGTTACCAACTGTTTGATATTGGTCCATGTTCCTGAAACAAATCGCGGGCACTAAATAAGTCGCCGTTAGGTGCTTAAATTAATAATATATTTCATTGCCACTTTTTCTATTGTTTAATTAGTGTTTTGGGAAAAATGTCTCTTTGTATTGAGAAGTCCAACCGTTGTATTATATACAGCCATAGAAATAATATGCAAAACTCCGAATGTTACAAATGAATTATCCATAATGATTGTGTTAAAGATTGGAGGTCGCGACCACTACGTATCGTATCTATTATCTAAGCAGTATTTGGGTGCATTGCATAAGGCTACTGCTAATTTGGATACCTTTTTATTCAATGTTTGTTGATTGCCAAGGATAGGTGGGAACATAATCATGATAAACAGAGTCCAATATACAATTTTTGTTTAACTGTTTCTTTAAAAATGACGTATTTTCGTGGGAACTGAAATTAATTACCATTTATCTACATAGTACCGGTCGTTAAAAGTGTGGAGCGTTATATAACAACATGACCTTCACATATCTTTCGGTAGGAATGTTTTTATGCAAAATGTTATGAGTTTACAATATATTGGTCTTGTCTGTCGATTTAAAGTTACTATTTTTTGTGGGAAAAAGGTCAATAGTTGCCTGTAGCACCATCACGTTCGCGTGGAAATAGCAGTGTGGATTTTGTTGACTACCACATCCATGCCCTTAGCGCTCGCCACATTTAATTTAAGTGATGGCGTGTTGTGACCGGTTATAACGCCACAAACGTTGTTCAACGTATCAAAGGCAACCACATAGGAACCTAAATAAAATATCCAAGAAAATGTCAATATATACAGGCACATTGTGTGTAATGGCTTGTTTTTTTTATCAGCAAAAATTAACAAGCTCTTCATGACGAATACAATCGGTGATTGGGCACAGAGACGCAGGTACAAGTTTTCCTTCCGTTGTAATTGAGTCTATAATGCGGATTTTATGCTTGAACAACTGCCGTTGTACCTACTTAGCCCGAGCAATACACAAATTGCTCCTGATCATGAATATAAATCAAACAGTAGATGCAAATAGTTGCTGAGAAATTGCCATTGCATGGGATGTCCATCAAAGGACGATATTAATTATTTATATTATTTAGTAGTTGTATTATTTTTACTTGTTATTTATTTTTGCTGTTTTTATTCATGCAAAACTAATGTCATAAGAGTATTTTATAGGTCAGGTGCTTTAAAATGACGCTCATGATGCTTACATTTAAAGAAAACCGTAAATTGTAAACTTGCTTGGCAAATGACGTCACTACATATTCCAACTGTTGACCTAAGGAATTGCATTTTACACACGTATAATTTTGTTAAGCATGCTACCAATTCAATTAAAAACTCACTTTGTGCCAAATTTTTGAACAAAAAATCGAAACAGGCAAACATAGTTTGACCTTGACCTCACTTTAAGGTCTCAATCAAATTAGTAACATTTTGGCTTAAGCGGGTTAAATCATTTTGTCATCATATTAAGTTTGTTTTCCTCTCTCTAATTATATATTGTTTTTTTCTCTTATATGTCTTTTCATCTGGGAAGATATAATAACAAACGTGGTTGCATGTTTGACCTTGACCTGGATTTTCGCTGTCCTGTATCTTGTGACCCCGTTATCTGAAGACCATAAAAATTCCAAAAACGAAATCAGCACTAAAAATAACCTCATACACCACTTTAAAGCGGCGAAATCGGAGGGGGTGTGGTATACATTTGCACTCTTACCTTGGTGATTTGTCCTGGAATTGCCCATGTACCGATATATAAATATATATATATATACATATATATATATATATATATATATATAATATATAATATATATATATATATACTATATATACGACGCACAGCACTATTTGTATAAAAACGGTCAGCTGATGTTAAATACAATACAATTTAATCCAATGCGTTCGTGTGTTTGTCTGAATAAAAACAATCAAAGTATGTGCCGTGTTTGACTCATCACATTTAAAAGGATGTTCTCTTAATAGTTTTAGTATTTTCGAGATATCTTACGGTGTATATTTAATGTGTATATTTAGAACTATCCACCTTCTCTCGTACAGCCGTAGCTGATCATTAACTGAGGGCTGTCAATCAAAATAGGCATGGTGCTCCAACTCTGAAAGGATTGTTCATCAGTTGGAGACTGGAGAGAGAAAAAAATGGGGAACTCGTGGTGCATTTATACATTATTGTTTGCTTGTTGTACTTGTAATGTAGTTTCTTAGAAGCACGTTGATTCAAGTCTGAAACCCGATGGGATGACATGTCTTTGGCTTTTCATTTGTATTTGTATTACAAACTGCTGTTTCCATTGCAACATTTACATAAGAAGTTACAACACTCATCGTGCTGAAACAGCTGTGTCCAATTCAAACAATAATTAGCCCACGATCAAGGCACGAACTTTCCCAGGTGCATTAGCTCATGCACTTATTTACCCCTAGTTATTGGTGGCAGGGGGGGGGGACTCAGCCCACCCCTCATGTTTGTCTTCAACATCTCCAAAACGGCTGAGAGTAGGCTCATGAAATTTTAGGACGTTCCTAAAATTGATTTTACATCTGGATACAATTTTTGAGTTCCTGACTTGAACAGAAGCGGTTCCAGGGACCAGTTTTGGGAGGATTTGTCGGCGACATTTGTCGATAAAACGGGAATGCGATCTTCACGGCTTCTTCTGAACTGCCTCAAGTATAAAATAGTTGCATAGGTTTACAGTGATTGAAATAGGTACAGATTAGTTCATGTTTATGATATACAATATTTGTTATGGCAGAGGTGGTTTCAGCTACTAATAAAGGGGAGGTTTCCAAGAAGTATTAAAAGTTTAGCTGACAGTCAATAAAGCTATGTAGGTAAAGTGTGTTTATAGCTATGAAGATTCTAACTATAGTTTCTGCTTGTATTATTTGTATATTGTATTACATCTTGAGTTTCAAGGGCGTGTTCAGGCACATAAATAGGGGGTTGACTAGCATGGCGATTATGATATGCCAGCGATTACGGCGCAATAAACAGATAGTCGATAATAATGTATACAAATACAAGGTCAGGAGAAGGATTGCATTTTTTGCAGAGGCGCGCTCAGGAATCGAAAAAGGGGTCATATTATTGCAAGGAAACAATGATGCATGGGCCTACAACCAGTAAAACGCCGTAGTTGGCGATGAACGAGCGAGCGCGAAGGAAATGTGTGGTGAATTTCAACTCAATCGGGCAAGTAGCTTCTAAGATACAAAAAGGGTGCGCACGTGCAGAGACACCCACCCCTGACTTGGGGAAAGGCAGCGGCTGAGAGGTCACTCACCACACACCAAATTCGAATACAATCGGTTCAGCCGTTTCTGATATATATATAATAGGGGTGTGCACGTGGCACGTGCAGAGGCACCGCACCCCTGAGCTGTGGAAGAGCGGCGGCAGTGGGATCCCTAACCAGACACCAAATTGGAAGACAATCGGTTCAGCTGTTCCTGATATATAGAATAGGGGTGTGCATGTGCGCACGTGCAGAGGCCCCTTGTACCCCTGACTAGTGGAAAAGCGGCCTCTGAGGGGTCCCTTAGCCACACACCAAATTCGAACACAATCAGCCCAGCCGTTGCGGAGTGTTTGCGACAAAACACCTTTCATCACCCCTCACGCGGCACGCGCCACACGCAGTGGTAGTCACCCACATGAGTCGGCATTGATAAAAAACAGGATTTATTGGATGGGGCTACTCAGCAAAGAAGCCCGTTTGTCAATCGGACATGCGGTTGCAAAGATATAAGCTTCTCAAAAGCGTCGCCACGGGTTGGGTTGGGTTGGGCCGCTCATAATCAGATTTTTCCCATTTACCACGTAAAGACGAGCGAGCGCTTCGCGCTCGCTCGGAATGACATGACATACTGCAGTTTTCAGATGAAAAACGCTCGAAATAATAAGCGAGCCCAGATAGGGTAAAAAGTGTGTAACTTAAGTAAATTGAAGTTGTAAGTAAAATAGTCAGTGTTGACTTGTTAGTATAATAATAGCGAGAAATATTCCAATCAAATGTCTTGCGCCTCCCCAATTTGGATCCTGGATACGCCTATGAAGAATTACAACATTCAAAACAGAACTATCTATGACCAGTAACTTTTACATATTAATAGCAGCATGACTGAGGTTAATATTGTTTTATATTTGGCCTCCCTTTATTCGGTAACCTGGCACCACCTATGACACAAAAATATGCTTAATAACTGTTTTGTCTGATTTAAAAATAAGAATCATTGCATTTATCCAGAAAAAGACATCAAAAAGTAGTTAAATCAAAGTTTTACATCACCCCCAAATTTGGTGACCTGCACAGTGCACACGCCAATGGTTTTTGAAGTCTCAAAAATCGTCACCATATGTCAATTTCCTACTCAATATCTATCGATCCCTATTAGTTGCGTTAAAATTGGTTGAAAAACATGGATGCTGTGGCCTGTGATGGATCATATATATATATATATACATATATATATATATATATATATAAATATATATATATTTGTAGTTTTTTCGCCCCCCGTCGCCCACTTAATACAAATTTATGAAACTGATTTTTTTTTCTAGAAATGTAGTTCGTGTGTAGAGAAGAAATTCGAACACCGTTTGATTTGTGAAAATAAAACGGGAAGATCTCGAGGTCTTGGTGGGGGGGGGGGGCGGAATCTGCCCCCTGTCACTAATAGGGGTAGCCAGGAGCCTGCCACTAATAGGGTTAACAACCATGTGTTTATGTGTTCTACTACTATGGATTTCAGACCACGTGAGACCCCATTTGTTGGCAATAATTTGTTAAAGAGGATTATTCATGGCTCCGAGTGGAAGATAATGATTTCCTACATGCCGGGGTATGCTTTAAGTATAGCACGATCCGGGCAGGAAAAATGTCGGTCAGAAATTGTTCGACGCGAATTCCCATGTTATTTGATAGGCCGGGCAAGAAACAAAAGTTTCTTGACCGGCTTTCCTGACCGGCCTAAACTGAATAACTTACTACTAATATTACTTAATAATGAATAGGCTCGTGCTATACTTAAACCATATTCCGGCATGTAGGAAAAATCTTACTGACCTAAGCCTGACGAAATTATCTGGAAACTTCAGTTTGCAAAAATTTAGCTCTGGTCCTCGTGCTTCGCACTCGGACCTCCGCTAATTTTGCAAACCTCGTTTCCAGATAATTTCGTCGGCCCGGTCAGTAATATATAATCTTTTCCAAGCGTGTGGCTGAAAAACCAAGCGACGAAGGAGCAAGGTTTTCTCAGGAACACGTGCGGAAAATATTTCCTATCTTCCACGAGGGAAACATGAAGAATGCAATATTTTTCTAGGTAGAGTTTGATTCAGTACAGTTCAGTTCAGTACTTGATTTTGCGTGAACTTATCTTGCATCTCAAAGGCATGCAAAGATAAAACATGATTTCCCTTTATCGTTGAACAGCATTAACACATTTTACTTTGCAATCTAAGAGGAGTGCAAGATTAAAAATATTCTTGTACCGCAAGATCTAATAAAAATCAAACTCTACTGGAAACCGTACTGTGGGGCGAAGGTGAGAAAACGGTCCCCCGTAAAGGCGAGTTTAACCGCAATCTAGCCTCCCGCAAGGAATTAGGGTTAACACATAAACTTTAAAAAACGCTTCATGTAGGTAACGGTCATGTCAATGACCAAATTCAGGTAGTTGAGTTTTTGAGACATATTTCAAACTAAGCTTATATTGATACTATTTAGCGCATACAGAGTCTCAGAGAGGTATCATAATTTAACGTGCGTAAACACATTTTTTAAAGCAGGGGTCAAGGTCAGTTCAAATAAAGTCATTAATTGACAAGAAGATCTACGGAAAGTTATCGCAACACCTGTGTACGGATTATTAGTAACGGTATAATACGATATGTGTAGCTATTTCTACAACCTGATGACATTTTAAGTCAAGGCCAGGCCACATAACGTCAAAATTGAAATTGAAAAAAATGCATACAACTTAAGATGCTTTATTTCAGAAATACATCTATGTCATTCATATGTGATCATCTGGTCACTCTAAGGCAAAAAATGTTACTTTTAAAATATAACATCTTAAATTACTTTTACTTAGAAAGCTACAATTCAGTTAAAATTAGTGATATTGCTGTATTTGTATATATTTGTAATGCCAATATTCGTTTCTCTAACATCTAAAGGGACGT
>VOPJ01000869.1:50970-125754 GCA_014673585.1 Semibalanus balanoides
TAACATATGGCGTGGAGCGAAATTTGATTTTGCCACCGACGCGACGTGGCCCTCCCATCATAAGCAATCCTGGCTTCGTGCCTGCCTTTGCCACACCAACTTGAAATAGGTTCCTACGCCCTTGGGCATTGGTATGCCGGATGCCCTATTGTCGGCGTGTCGCATATGAACCGACTCGTGAGTCGTGACCACGTCGTGACCCGAAATGCGATTCAGACCGAGCGACGGCTCAACAGTATTTGCGAGAACAGCGACATCTATAAATGCAAATGTGGCGACACCTGCAGTGAAGCCTGTTATTTATAAATGCCATGATTTGTCGCGATTAGTTCACGATCATTACAAATGGTTTGGGTCTATTTTTGTATTTAATTGTATCAGAAGATTATTTTTTGCTCTTGAGATCAGTTAAAAATCTGGGTTAAATGATTGGCGAATGCCAGCCTGTTAGGTGTTTGCAGTGTCCTTACAGTGGCTAAGGTGGCAGGTCTAGTAAGGAAAAGAAGAAAAATGAAATGCTTCTCAAACCCCTAACAAATGATTGAGTCGAAGGATTTTTTAAGTTAAATTTTAGCAGTTTTACATTGATGGTTTTACTAAGCGACTGAATATAAAAAATGATATACATTAAATAAAAATACATTTTGAGTCACGCTCTTTTTCCTTACAATTATTCTGCTTCTGCTGAAGACTAATGCCCTCTTTTGTTTAGGCTATTTTTACGTGTGTGTTTGTGAGTGCACGCCCCGGTGTCGTCGGTGTGGATTGCGGTGGTAAGTTAGATGTGAAATTGAGTGTTAATATCCTGGCCTGGCGTTATCTTTCATCTAACCAGGTAGGTAAGGTATTGGAAAGGTGTGAAGCTCTTTGTGCGCGTATTTTGGGCTGGAATGATATATCAAAATTCTCAACCGCGTCTTCACTCTTCTCGTTGTCTTTCAGGAACACCTCAATCTGCACAGCTCGGCCATCATGGGCTCCACTCAGCAGTTCTCATTAAAGTGGAATAAATACCAACGGAACTGGGACAACTATTTGACAAAGTTATTAAACAGTCATATGTTTAGTGATGTCATGGTGGCCTGTGATGGTCAAGTTTTTCAACTGCACAGGATAGTGCTTGCATCATGCAGCTCTTACTTCGAGAAAACGTTACAGGTAAGGAGATTGACCCGATGCAAGCAAGAGTTGCCTGTGAATTTTCTTAAAATTCAGTAGTAAGTTGAGTGTATTGTACTTTATTCCTATATCAATGTTACGTGCACTTGTGTATCATTTATTGTGTCCTTATAGGTTTCTGATGCTGGTGCTCTTGCTATGTCAATTTAGGTAGGTACATAGTATTCTTAAAATGCATGAGTCAGTTTACAGGTAGTTTAGCTACTATATCATTGGACATGTCAAAATACTATACTTTTTGTGCTAGAAGTTGTGTAGTTTTGCTTGAAGGCAAAGGTGTCTGCACCATCAATAACATGAACATTTAGGAATGTAGCAGTTGTACGACCAATCTGGTAATAGTTCAGTAATTCATCTCCCCTGGCCCCAGTTAATGGTGTTGTTGAGGTTCATAATACAAAGATGAGAGCATTATAATAATCACCTTTCAGTCTTGTAATATTACCATCAGCTGAATACTCTTCTTCTATTAGGGACCACAAGAACACCATGAGCTGGGGAGGTAAATTACTGAACCCTTTACCAGATTGCTTGCCAAACCAAGTCTTGAAGTCTGGTTGTCATCTACTATACAAATCAGATGAACCTACTTGATGTGTCTTAACTCTAATTTCATGCAAGTGGCATGTCTTGGATGTTCAATTGTATACAGAGATACAAGAAGCTGTTTTTCCTTTGCTCATGTTTATCATTGCTGCGTAGTGTGTGTTGCTCTTATTTGTGGGACCTCATCTGACCTGTGCTGACTTGCCTCACCCTCAGAGCATCCCGGCAAAGGAGACACCGATTGTGATGCTGAGTGAGATCACTGAGGTGGAGATGCGCACCCTGATTGAGTTCATGTACTGTGGAGAGGCGACCATTGACCAGAGCCAGCTGGAGGCACTGCTGAAGGTGAGGGAGGACAGTAACCTATCACAGTCCTATGCTGGTCTCTGTCTGCCCTCCCATGTCCATCTCTGTTTGCTATTACCCTCCCACTGCTCTCCACACTCCATTGATCAGATCGAGATGGAGACATTTCTAAGGGCAAG
The DNA here is from genome assembly GCA_014673585.1 of Semibalanus balanoides. Taxonomy (NCBI): domain Eukaryota; kingdom Metazoa; phylum Arthropoda; class Thecostraca; order Balanomorpha; family Balanidae; genus Semibalanus; species Semibalanus balanoides. Next base: position 53,184 of record VOPJ01000869.1, read on the forward strand.
CTGAGATGGTGATTCCAGTTTTGAGTCATTTGCATTCATTCTCTCTTGAATGCCTCTGTGATATTCTTGTTTGTCTCTGCCCCTCCCCACTCGTGTCCTCCCGCCTCATTCCCATCCCTGCCTATCTTTTTCCCCTCTCTGCTCAGTGCTCTTCTCCATCGCACACCTTTTATGTGACTTCTGTGCTCATCTCTGCGACTTCTGTGCTCGTCTGTGCTCGTCTGTGCTCGTCTGTGCTCGTCTGTGCTCGTCTGTGCTCGTCTGCAACACCTGTGCTCGTCTTTGTGACGCCCAGACATGTGCTCGGATCCCGAAAACGGATCTCGGGATCTGATCTGTGGGATTTGGTTCCCTGATCCGCTGGGATCATAGATCCACATTTATAAATTGCCTGATGGAGCCAATGGGATCATAGATCCGTCTTCAATATGGTCGACGGATCCGCCTGGATCGAGATCGCCGGCACAATTTTGCGTTGGGATCCGCCATTATGCTGGTGTATATTTTCGGAACAAGTTTTTTAAGTCATTGTCAGTACCTTTCATTCGTTGTAAATGAAACTAGCATGGGTTTATGCCTTTTAGTTCGATTTTGTCCAAAAAAAATACTATAATATACGAGTCGTATCCTGCCAGATCCGAGATCCGTTGTGATCATAGATCCATTCTCATTGTTTATAATGGGATCCTGTGGGATCCCAGATCCGTTGCAAAATTTAATCGAGGGATCCACTGGGATCCAATAATCACTGTTGTAATTTGTCGTGGGATGCAGTGGGATCATACATCTAACATTGTTTTTTGTCGAGAGATCCTCTGGGATCATAGATCCTACTTTCAGATCCATGCACATGTCTGGTGACGTCTGTGCTCCTCTCTGTGACGTCTTTGCTCGTCTCTGCGACATCTTTGTTCGTCTCTGTGACGTCTGTGCTCCTCTCTGTGACGTCTGTGTTCGTCTTTGTGACGTCTTTGCTCGTCTCTGCGACATCTTTGTTCGTCTTTGTGACGTCTGTGCTCGTCTCTGTGACGTCTGTGTTCGTCTTTGTGACGTCTTTGTTCGTCTCTGTGACATCTTTGCTCGTCTCTGTGACGTATTTGTTCGTCTCTGTGACGTCTGTGCTCGTCTCTGTGACGTCTGTGTTCGTCTTTGTGACGTCTGTGCTCGTCTCTGCGACGTCTGTGCTCGTCTCTGTGACATCTTTGTTCGTCTCTGTGACGTCTGTGTTCGTCTCCGTGACGTCTATGTTCGTCTACGTGACGTATTTGCTCGTCTCTGTGACGTATTTGCTCGTCTCTGTGACGTCTGTGCTCGTCTCTGTGACGTCTGTGTTCGTCTTTGTGACGTCTTTGCTCGTCTCTGTGACGTCTGTGCTCGTCTCTGTCACGGTTCCGTTCGTTTTCGTCACATTTCGGCGTGTCTCAATCTCATGTCATTCGTGCCGTCTCGTTTTCACTCGCGCCCGTCTCATTTCATTCGTGCCCGTCTCATTTCATTCGTGCCCGTCTCATTTCATTCGTGCCCGTCTCATTTCACTCGTCTCTGCCTCATCTCCGCTCGTCTGTCACGGCTGACTGAGTTGGTTACCGTGCAGTAACTCCGGACGTGGTTAGAACATGGCACTAAGCATGACTTTGATAATGTCTCGCCTGACAATCGGCATGCCAGACGCCCATTGGTGAAGGGCAAATACCTTGTTCGGTCATCGTACTCAGTTTTGGGCCGGGCTCCGCATCTCCCATCATCGGCCATCGCACACCCGAATCTCACGTTATCGCTTCCCCGAAGCGCACATCATCACATACCTTCCCTGTGCCTCGCGTAGCGTTTGTTCGAGTTCTGACCAAAGTCATGTTCCTTGACTCTGCCGAGCGGAGGACGGTTACCGCGCGGCCGGCGTCATGTCCCTGTCTGGTCACCGGTGACTGGTGGCTGTGTCAGGCGGCCTCCTTTGTCAGGTCACAGCGGGTCGCCAGCGTCACTGGTGTTCGTCTGTCCGCGGAGGAGGGGCCGTGCCCGGGTCTTTGTGCCGTCTCCAGAACATTCGCCGCTCCCCGTATACATATTTGCGACATTCCGGAGTCATGCGGGTATTATAGAGGCTGGCTTCCTCGCTCCCCCCCCCCCCTGTTGGGTGTCGGCTAGGGGAGGACTGTGACAAAAAGTGGGGACGGAGGGTCGAGGCGGTGGGCGCCGGACGTGAACGAAGGGTGGGGGTGGCAGGTACGGGTGAGATGGAAACAGAAGGGTGAAACCGCCGCTGCCCCGCATTGTTTTTGTGTGTGCCTTTCCTAAGTGTCACTATCTTGCGAAAGATCGTGATATGTACAGGATGATGGAACTCAGCAACGACACGTGAGTGGGAAGAAAGAGATGCATTATTATTCATGACGGTTATTAACCATCGCCTTAACAGTTAAGAGAGGGGCTGTCAGCCCCCCCCCCCCCGATTACGGCGAAGAGGAGAAAGCTCCCGTAAGGCGGAGGTTAATTACGAGTTACAGCTCCGGAGGTAATCAGGGAAGTAAGCCGCGAAGAAAGACATTCACATCCGGGAATTATCACTGTGATTAACGGGCATAACATTTAAAAAAATCCGTTTCCCGGTTCTGGGCTCTTAAGCGCCAGAGTTGTACCGAAGTCCCCGAGTCTTGCTTTACCCTATTACCTGTCGGGGAGGGCCGAATCGGCCCCTTGAGTTTTTAGCGTATGGGTCATTCATCATCAAACCAGAATCTTCAAATTGCCTGGATTTTTCCCAAGTTCATTGCGCAATCGAAATGGTGTAACTTTTTTTCAACAATTGAATTTATTAGGAGGGGGTCACAGGACAGTTTTAGGGGGGCGTGTTCGGGCCGTTTTGACACAACATCTTTGCTGGTTTAAGCATCATGGCAGAGTGTGTGTTGAAAGAGAAGTGTTAGCAAAAAAAAGACATCGGTAGAGAATTGATTGTTTTTTTCAGATGGCTATCTCAAAATTTCAAAATTTTTGAATTTTGGAATCCAAATTTTTTTTGAAAAAACTTATTTTTTATCACAAATGATGCAGTTTTTATTTTCAGGGAAGTTTAAAAAACGGAAATATGTGAGAAGAAAACATGCAAATAATATGTGTTTGAAAGTTTTCAGGGTGATATCTAAATATTTGATTGGACCTGATGTCAGGTAATGCCTAACTTCCAATATAAGTATAATGGTGAAAAATGAAAAACGAGGGTTTACATACATTTCATCAATCCAATTATTTCAGTAATCATGTTTCTTAGTTCCATCTTGATGAAAAGGATACATTTTTTAGTCAGTAACCTTTGAAAGGTCATTCACAGGTCACCACACTTTTTATCCATAACTCGTAACAAGAACATTATAGGTGGACTCACAAATGTCTCAAAATGTTTGTCTCGTCATCGCCGTCTTTTGATATGCATTTTGGACCGATGTTTCGTCATCTTGACCTTGACCTTGACCTTGACACCGGGTCAAATTTTTGATTTGACAAAGTTGATATGATTTTCGAACGCAAATGACGTGAGGAAGACGATGGTACCAAAATAAGTGCTGTATCTACTTTATATAAAAAGTTATTAGCCGAAACAACATTTGCTGAAAAAAACAGGGTTTTTTAAACATTTGGTTGACCTCTACAGTCCAAACCATTGAACCATGAGGTCAATTTCTGATGCTTACGGGTGGAAAGACAATCAAAAAACCGTTTAAGCAGCGATTTTGTCGGATTCCCCTAGCTGTCCATAGTTTCCCGAAATAATGGCAAGGTTTCCGAAAATATCATGTTTTGACAAAATATTTTTGATGACGTCATTTGACCTTGAAGATTATGATCAAGGTCAAAACTTTGATAAAATAGAGTTCAATTATCTAACCTTAGTCAAACCAAGTTCATGTTTCTAGCTTTTGGCAAGCGGAGATCTGAAGGGGGGGCCGAATAAGCCCCCACCCCGGACAGATTCGTATACTTTCATCCCTCCAGGAATAGGGTTAAGTATTCTTTGAGCAGATTAATATTGCGGGAACAGTTGTGAGGTCACGTGAACTTTTTTATGTTCGCTTCCGTGCTATGAGGCATGCCTTAGATTTCACTACGTCGAATGTTTGTCCCAGTGTCTGATATTGGCAATGGCACTATTTTCCGAAGCACAAAACATCGCCGTCATCGGCATTCTGGGCCGCGATTCGCTTCAATTGGCTGCGTCAAAACAGGTGTCCGCTTTGTATGCGTCCCTGCAGTCGACATTCACCGTTCGGCAGCAGTTTTCCAGCCGTGCCAGTCTGTATTTGTGTCGCTGATTGGGACGATGGATGGTTCTGGGACGCGGGTGCCCAGTGCAGTGATGCCGGCTGCAGTCGGCCGGGTCGTCTGTTTGTTTGTTTTGCTGGTGCCGCTGGCAGGTTTTCACTCGGCGGAATGATAGTGTTGCACCCCTGTGTCGCTGTTAGAGCTGTGTGAGTTCGGAGTGTCGTCTCAGGTGAGCTGTATTCATATCTTCATAGCGCTGTGACTTGTCACTGTCGTGTCAAAGTGGGGCTGTTCCGACAGGGATCAGACTACCAGCCCATAACCTTCCCGTAACCTCCCCGTAACCTTTCCGTAACCTTCTCGTAACCTTCCCGTAACCTTCTCGTAACCTTCCCGTAACCTTCCCGTAACCTTCCCGTAACCTTCTCGTAACTTTCCCGTAACCTTCTCGTAACCTTCCCGTAACCTTTCCGTAACCTTCCCGTAACCTTCCCCTTCCCGTAACCTTTCCGTAACCTTTCCGTAACCTTTCCGTAACCTTTCCGTAACCTTCCCGTAACCTTCCCGTACTCTCTGCCCGGCTTGTCTACGGTCTGCGGCGGGCGGGGCCTCCTCTATGCGGCGTCCTTTCGTCAGCCGCAGCGCTGTGTTGTGTCCCTGCTGAGCTGCGCACCGTGTCCTGATAATTGGCAGTGACTAGCGCTGTGTCCTGATATCCCGTGTTGAATAGCCAGGTCTGTGTGACCCGTGCTGACCGGACCGTGTCTGCCCACAGGCCGCCGAACGGCTGCAGATCAAGGGCCTGGTCAAGTCGGACGGCGACGACGAGGTGTCGGACGACGCCGGCGAGCCGGAACGGCGGCCGGAACACCAGGAGTGTCCCGACACGGACCTGGATGAGCCGGACTCCGGCCCGGACAGCCCTCTGCCGGCCCACTGCGTGATCTCCGGGGAGCCGGAGCCGTCGGCCGGTCCGCAGCGGCGTCGGTCGCTGATGTGCACGCCGCCGCCGCCGCTGCTGCAGCCGCTCTCGGCGCCACCGCATCATATGGGCGGACCGATCGGGGGACAGTCGCTGGCGAGCCAGCTGTCGGCAGCCGGGCCACAGGTGAGAGAGAGAGAGAGAGAGAGAGAGAGAGAGAGAGAGAGAGAGAGAGAGAGAGAGAGAGAGAGAAGAAGAGAGAGAGAGAGAAGGAGAGAGAGAGAGAGAGAGGGAAGAGGGAGAGGGGACGAGAGGGACGGAGAGGGAGAGAGAGAGAGAGAGAGAGAGAGAGAGAGAGGAGTAAGACGAGGAGAGATGAGAGAGAGAGAGAGAGAGAGAGAGAGAGAGAGAGAGAGAGAGAGATGAGAAGAGAGAGAGAGGGAAGGAGAGAGGGAGAGAGCAGGGAGAGAGAGGGAGGAGACGGGAAGAGAGGGAGAGAAGAGGGAGAGAGGGAGAGGAGAGGGAGAAGAGGGAGAGAGAGAGAGAGAGGGAGAGAGAGGAGAGAGGGGTGGAGAGAGAGGCGAGAGAGAGGGAGAGGGAAGGAGAAGGAGAGGGGAGAGGGAGAGGCTGGAGAGAGAGAGAGAGAAGAAGGAGAGAGAGAGCACGAGAGGGAGGGGAGAGAGAGAGAGAGAGCCCAGACCAGCGAATGACGTGTCGGGCAGCCGCTTTGTCGAAGGGTTGCGCTTCGGTAGTCTTAGATTTCACTACGGTTTTATGATTGGTTGGTATCACGTGAACAGATCCCATTTATCAGTTTTTGCCATTAGTAATCTCTCTGCTCCACTGGCATTAGGCGCACAGTGTAGTGGCCTAGGGCGTTTTCTGACCGTCGATTCCTGCGGGGATGCCAGGGAATCGGTAGACAAGTGCTTTCTACCGATTTCCGAAGCAAAGAGTTGACAGGAATATCAATGCATAAGTCCTTTGCCGAACTGATAACTGAGTTGATTAGAGTAATGCAGTCCAAATGCCCGCCGGGGATTCCCGCAACGGAAATCTGCGGTCAGAACACGGCCTAGTCCGCCGCGGCTCTCGGTCTCCGTCCGGCTAAGTGTTTCTCACGGGGGATGGAGGCGGCAGCAGGCGGCGTGTGTCCGATGCTCAGACTGCCCCGTCACGGCGGCACCGCCAGTCACTGTGTCCGCGCCCGCCGGCCACCAAAAACGCCAGCTCTACACCGGGCGGCAACAGCCGACAGACAGCAGCATGTTGACTGAGCAGGCAGCACGGCGTTAACGGGCCAGGCAGCCGTGTCGCTCACTGACCGACAATGCCTGTGCTACCTTCTCAGTCTGGCTGCTGGGTGGCTTCAATATAGGAAGTATTCGAAGCCCAGTGTGCTTCGTTTTGCTCATGTGAAGCTGCCTCGCCGAGTCCCGGCGTGTTTCACGTCGCCCAAATAACGCGTATCGTGCGCTATTCCTCCATGTGCTGACACCACCGTGCCGTTTGAGTAGCTCCCCAGGCGTTGCCGGCGATCCCATAGGTCCTGTGTGCAGTAGCTCTGTGTTGAGACGGCCTGTTGGGACCTGTGTTCTGACCCCTGTGCGATGTGTCCCGTTCCTCAGGCGCTGCTGGCGGAGTTTGGTCGGGAGCCGTCGGCCGTACCCTCCCCGGACAGCTGCAGTGACGGTCCGCCGCCGCCGCCGGCGGCGCCGCTGGTGACACTGACGCCGCAGAGGGGCGACTCGGGGGAGCAGCACTCGGGCGCCGCCGGCCGGCCGCCGCCGCCCCTACTGCCCTATACGTCCCCGCAGAACGGACATGGACACTTCTACATGCCCAGCCTGGCCGCCGACCCCACCGGACTCGGTAGGTCCCCCGCTGTGGGTTGCGGTGATATCACCGGCGCTGAAATAGGCCCCGGAGAGGGCTAACGGAACTGATTTATAGAGATCAGTGCTGGGTTTTGCGCATGCTCTGCCGATAAGCTGCTGCAGTGACATTTCCGTAAGCCACTGTGGTAGGGATTGTGGTGTTTAACGTCACTGGTGGAGGGCAATTTCATCAGTAATGTATGTAAATCGGTCAGAATGCAAGACGTAGTGCGGCTAACGTTGTCGAGCGCCATTCAGCGGCCATTGGGGAACGTTACCCGGTCCGTTGTGGCGTGGCTCGGCCGTGTGTTTGTGCTCAGCGCGGTCACATGAGCTGAGTCACTGCAGCTGCCGCGCTGGAATCGCTACAGAGTCACCGTGTTAGTTAAAAGTACCTGGTTACTACCGCGGCCGCCGGCGCCCGGCGCCACAGCACGCGTTGTTGAGCCTGCCGGCCGGTCGGACGGGAAAAACTCTCACGTAATGGCCCGCTCTGTTTAGCTGTGGCTCGCTGCCGGCCCTGTCGGATCAGGTCTACGACCTCCTGAAGTGGTCTACCATTTATCCTGCCGGCCCGACCGCCGCTCTCGGAATGACTTGTCGTTTTTGCCGCTGTTTACGGGCGCGGCGACCGCAGCGCCGCGCGGCGGGTGTCTGATGAACTAACACCTGTGTTTCTGCCGCTAGGTGTCTCGAAGCGGAACACGCCGGACTCGCCTCACGTGATGGCGGCTCTGCAGCAGATCTCTGCGGGCCTGACCACGGTGGCCGAGGCCTCCATCCAGTATGATATACCGATACCGACCCTCTACGTCAACATGCGCCGCCAGGGCGTCAAGGCACGCGGACGCATCGGCATGGCAGGTGCGGACCGAATCCAGACGTATGTCATGTCTGGACCCAATTTGACATACGTGGATTCACCTTTGCATGGCAGCGCGGGGGACTGTTCGAGAGGGAGCGGAAAACAGAGCGGTCTGTCAACTTTGTATTGTAGTATTCATGCTGGGGCCATGGGTGGAACTGAAATGTAAATTGGGGTTGTAGCTACAACCTCATTAATTTGTGAATTTAACATTACTCCTATGACGCTATACGGTACAAATGGGGCTCTTAACAACTAAGTGCAAACCCAATGTTTTTTTTTCAAAAGTTACGCCCCTGGCTGGGGGATTGACTATCCAGGTCAAATGACAGGTGTGAGTGTGGTTAGTATGGTTATTACGGTTATTACGGTTATTTCTTATTAATGTTCTCAGACGTTGACAATGGCCGGTGTTGCTCTGTAACCTCAGTGCCTCTCTTATCAGTCTCCTCATTATGTTCCTGTATGGGTTTATGTTAAGTTATGTCATATATATCCTCGCACCATTGACCATCATCGTCCATTGTTTCACTTGTCTCTGGCTTCCCGTGTCCTGTAACCTCGGTATCTGTGGTTCATGTGTCACTGCATGGTCAGTCCATTCCTTGCCGCTGACCTTCCTGTTCTGGTCTCTGACCTTCATGTTCCCCGTCTCTGACCTTCCTGTTCCCCGTCTCTGACCTTCATGTTCCCCGTCTCTGACCTTCCTGTTCCCCGTCTCTGATCTTCCTGTCCCCGTCTCTGATCTTCATGTTCCCCGTCTCTGACCTTCCTGATCTTCCTGTCCCCGTCTCTGACCTTCCTGTTCTGGTCTCTGACCTTCATATTCCCCGTCTCTGACCTTCCTGTTCTGGTCTCTGACCTTCCTGTTCCCCGCCTCTGACCTTCCTGTTCTGGTCTCTGACCTTCATGTTCCCCGTCTCTGACCTTCCTGTTCTTGGGTCTCTGACCTTCATGTTCCCCGTCTCTGACCCTTCCTGTTTCCCGTCTCTACCTTTGTCCCCGTCTCTGGACCTTCATTTCCCCGTCTCGACCTTCCTTTCTGGTCTCTGGACCTTCATGTTCCCGTCTCTGACCTTCCTTGTTTCCCCGTCTCTGATCTTCCTGTCCCCGTCTCTGGATCTTCAGGTTCCCCGCTCTGAACCTTCCTGTTTCCCGTTTTCTGACCTTCCTGTATCCCCGTCTCTGACCTTCCTGTCCCCGGCCTCTGACCTTCCTATCCCCGTCTCTGAACCTTCCCGTTCCCCGTACTCTGACCTTCCTGTTTCCCCGTGCATCTGACCTTTCCCGTTCCCTCTCTGACCTTCTGTCCCCGTCTCTGGACCTTCCGTCCCAGTCTCTGACCTTCCTTCCCCGCCTCTGACCTTCCTATCCCCGTCTCTGACCTTCCCGTTCCCGGTCTTCTGACCTTTCATGTTCCCCGTCTCTGACCTTCCTGTTCCCCTTCTCTGATCTTCCTGTCCCCGTCTCTGTCCTTCCTGTCCCCGTCTCTAACCTTCCTGTTCCCCGTCCCTGACCTTCCTGTTCCCCGTCTCTGACCTTCATGTCCCCGTATCTGACCTTCCTGTTCCCCGCTTCTGGCCCTTCCTGTCCCCGTCTCTGACCTTCCTGTCCCAGTCTCTGACCTTCCTGTCCCGTCTCTGACCTTCCTGTTCCCCGCTTCTGGCCTTCCTGTCCCCGCCTCTGGCCTTCCTGTCCCCGCTTCTGGCCTTCCTGTCCCCGCTTCTGACCTTCCTGTTCCCCGTCTCTGAAGTATGACATTCCTGTCCCCGCCTCTGACCTTCCTATCCCCGTCTCTGACCTCCCGTTCCTTTCCGCCTCTGACTTCCTGTCCCCGGCCTCTGACCTTCCTGTTTCCCCGGTTCTGAAGTCTGACCTCCTGTCCCCGCCTCTGACCTTCCTATCCCCGTCTCTGACCTTCCTGTTCCCCGTTCTCTGACCTTCCTGTTATGCTCTGAACCTTTCCTGTTATGGTCTCTGACCTTCCTGTTATGGGTCTCTGACCTTCCTGTCCAGTTCTCTACCTTCTTGTCCCAGTCTCTGACATTCCCGCCCCGTCTCGACCTTCCTGGTTTCCCGTCTCTGACCTTCCTGTTCCCGCCTTGACCTTCCATGTCCCCCTCTGACCTTCCTTTTCTATCTCTGACCTTCCTGTCCCCGTCTCTGACCTTCCTGTTCTGGTCTCTGACATTCCTGTTCCCCGTCTCTGAAGTCTGACCTTCCTGTCCCCGTCTCTGACCTTCCTGTCCCCGTCTCTGACCTTCCCGTTCCCCGTCTCTGACCTTCCTGTCCCCCGTCTCTGACCTTCCTGTCCCCGCTTCTGGCCTTCCTGTCCCCGCCTCTGACCTTCCTGTCCCCGCTTCTGACATTCCTGTCCCCGTCTCTGTCCTTCCTGTCCCCGTCTCTGACCTTTCTTGTTCCCCTTTCTCTGACCTTCATGTCCCCGTCTCTGACCTTCCTGTCCCCGTCTCTGACCTTTCTGTCCCCGCTTCTGACCTTCCTGTCCCCGTCTCTGACCTTCCTGTTCCCCTTATCTGACCTTCCTGTCCCCGTCTCTGACCTTCCCGTCCCCGTCTCTGATCCCCGTCTCTGACATGCCTGTTTCTTCCTCTGCAGGGAAACGGAAGCCGCGCGGGGTGATGAGTACCGAGATGCGAGACGCCCTGGAGGAGATCCAAGCCGGCACCATTACCGCCTCGAAGGTCAGTAGGCTGGTCGTGACGCAGCCGCAGAGGTGCCAGATAGCCTCAGAAGTAGCGGCGTGTTTACGAACTAACGTTATCGCGGTGGTAGATGTAGTTATACGCACTCATCCACCGTGTTGGTACGGCCGAGTGGCCGGTCTTAACCGTGGCCGAGTTTGGATCCGTTGCTTTGAATGAAGCGGTCCGGCCCGATGTTGACCCGCTTCATGCATCATTTGGTCGGCGGAAGCTGCACGTGCGGTCTGTTGGAACTCTGTCATCGTAGAGCGATATCGTTACAGACGCCACTTAGTGTGAGGCCCCGTATCTTCATCGCAGTCGACATTTACTTAGCGCATGTCAAGGAGCCATCACATTTGATTGGTGCCATCCATTCCAGCTATTCTGGAAGAATACGGCTGTCAATGTATTGTTTCTCATTACCTTTGTCTGATCTAATCGCCTGCCAGTCGAGTAACGTCCCCTGGTTTGACCTGCAGGCCTCCCGGAAATATAACATCACCCTGCCGCGTCTGGTATCGTGGATGCGCAAGACGGGCGTCAAGAGTGCCTACGCCAAGGGCCCCATGGCGATGGCGCAGGCGCAGACTCCGTCCCAGGCCCCGGCCCCGGTACCTATCCCTGTCTCATCTCTGACCCCGGTACCTATCCCCGTCTCATCTCTGGTCCCGGAGATGCACCTGGCATAGTGCTGCCATCTGACGGCGCGAACGTGCTGCCATCTAGCCGGCGGTTGCGCGCAATACTAGGCCAGCCGTCGTCCCAAACTGCGCTGAGTTGCAGCATATCGAGCCTAGAGCGGGCGTTTACGCCTCCCCTGTGACGTATTATCAGCCATGCCGCGTCACCGCTCGCGCGCGCGAGTTGGCGCGTCGAAGCGACTGCCACCCAGCCATCGCCTTGCATGGACCATGTTAGACGCTGAGTGTAGTGTTCTAAACACAGTGTATATAGCCAGGCGTTCGGAATGCCTTCAGGTCGCTAGACTCCGGTTTTGCCAAAGAGGAGATTTTTCCTGTCGTAGCTAGTCAGTTGATGCGTTTTCCTACAGTATTGTCATCAAGTCTTTTGTTTTTCAAAAGCGCCGCGTTTTGCATAAAGTATTTTCAGCTTTACGTTTCTTTGTTTGTTTTTGCATATGCATGCTGTATATTGTAGCGGATTGTTTTTTTTCTGCATGATCTCCTAAGTTTGTACCAAATAGCAGGCCAGAGCGTGTAATGAACGCTTTCGTTCGTTGTGTTTATCGTTTAACTGAAGGCGATTTTTAGTAGAGATATTTCGTTTCCTGTGCCAGTATCATCTGATCTGTGTTCACCTTTGTACTCTTGTGAGCGAATCATCGCCTTTGTGATTGTGAATACTCGTGTTTTGTAATAATATGCTTAGTTTTGACGGGGTGTTTCGCCCGTGTTCGTTGGGTAGGAGATCCACTAGAACTTGCTACATTTTGTTTTGCAAATATTTGAATTCATGCCATAAAGACATTCAAAGGTATTTTTATATCGAACTTTCTCCTGTCATGTCTGCTGTCCTCAAAGGAGGCAAACATCGGTCGTTTCGACGGCATGATTTTGAGTATTTGCCAAGCTGTGTAGCAAGTGTGTCGTTTTCTTCGCGTCTGCGCCGTCGGTCTCGCTGTTCTTGGTACTGAGCCGTCTTTCATCTCTCTGAGCGACCGTCTGTCGCCGTTCTCTCGCCCTCCGGGCCTGACAGGGTGTTTTAAACACCGGCCCGGTCCCGTGGCGACCCTCCGCGGCTGCCGCCCCGAATACTCACCGAGTGTCGCGTCTTCCCCTCCGGCTGGGGCGCGCTCTGCCCCGGCCGACCCTTGTTCAAGTTTATTATTCTCGTGCAGCTGTAGGACTGTGTGAGAGTGTCTGTCGAGAGCGCGGTGCGCGGTATCGTTGTCGGGGCGTCCTTTTTGTAGCGGCGCGTGTTTTGTATTTATCTTTTACATCGGCAGAGAGCAAAAGCGGGCAGCGGAGAGCAGTTCGCCCTTGAGCCGGTCCGCTGAACGGGCGGCGCTGTTGGATCCCGCGGTATGTGGTGCTGTGGACTGGGAGCGTGGCATCCTGCAGGACTGGGAGCGTGGCATCCTGCAGGACTGTGAGCGTGGTGTCCTGCAGGACTGGGAGCGTGGTGTCCTGCAGGACTGGGAGCGTGGTGTCCTGCAGGACTGGGAGCGGACGCGGACACGCTGCGGCTCCAACAGTGCCCTCCCTGTGGGTTCATATCGCGCGGGGTGTCCTCGCTGTGACCTGTCCCCCTCCCCTCTGCCCCCTCCGTTGGTGTCGCTCCCGCCCGGCGCACGGCAGCCGGCGGCAGCAGACCTAAGGCCGCTGTCCGAATACTCGCAGCTGTCGAACGTTCTCTGTACTCGCCGAGACACTGTCAATAAAACAACTTTTCTCAACTCAGCTGTGTGCAGTTCAAAACGAGGCAATGCCAGTTGCCAACAACAGGGTATGACTCCGGAACCAGAGAGGTAAAACATCCAGTAGGATTGGAAAACTGGATCGAGAGGGTTGAAAGGAACACGGAGAGGGAACGCTTAACGTGTTTTGATAATGCGGCTGGCTAGACTAAAAAAGCCAGGGCGCGTGTGAGACGAAGCGAGCGTTTGCACCGCAGTTGCACGGCACATGTATCGGATCTGGCCAGCTGCTGGAGCCGCGATAGCCGGCCCGGAAACGCTGCCACTTCCGCTCTCGTGTCTGTGAGGGAGGGAGAGGGCCAGGATCTGTCAGTCAGTCGCAGTCTGTCGGTGGTCAGACTCAGCCATGTGTCGCCGCGGGGTCAGTTTGGTGTCTTCACTCCCCTGCAGTGCGGCCGCTGTGCGTCTGGCCTGTCTGCTGAGCGTGGCGCTGTGTCTGGATCCCTCCGCGGTGTCCGCTGCCGTGGCGGTGTCCGCTGCCGTGGCGGTGCCCGCTGCTGAGCCGCCGCAGGCCGCCTGCCGTCTGCCCCGGGACCGCGGCCTCCGCTGTCCGCGCGGCCCCGTCCTCCGCTGGTACCTGGACGAGGAGCAGGGAGACTGTCTGTCGTTCTGGTTCGCCGGCTGCGGCGGCAACGCCAACAACTTCCCCAGTGAGTCGGCGTGCCGCGAGGTGTGCGTGACCGCCTCGGGGCCGGCCGCCTGCCTGCTGCCGGCCGTCCGCGGCCCCTGCACCGACAGCCGACTCCTCTGGACTTTCGACGCCGAGCACAGCCAGTGCGTCACGTTCGTCTACGGCGGCTGCTACGGCACGGCCAACCGCTTCTTCACGCGGCGGCAGTGCGAGCTGGCGTGTCTGGCGGAGCACGGCGAGGGAGGCGGCGGCGGCGCCGACCCGGACTGCCTGCTGAGAGCCGGCGCCAGCGGCCAGTGCGGCGCGGAGCTGGTCCGCTACACCTACCTGGCCGCCGCCGACGTCTGCACGCCGTTCCTGTACGGCGGCTGCGCGGGTAACGAGAACAACTTCGAGACGCTCGAGGAGTGCCGTGAGTGGTGCCAGGCGCCGACCGGCTCCGGCAGTCTGACGGAGCGGGCCGAGAACGCCACGGGAGTGAGGACGGCACAGGAGGCGGCTGGAGAGGGGAACGACCAGGGAGTGAGGACGGCACAGGAGGCGGCTGCAGAGGGGCGCGACCAGGGAGCGACGGCTGAGGCCAGCGGTGTTGATGTGTGCTACCTGTCGCGGGACTCGGGCTCCTGCCTGTCGTACGCTCCCATGTTCTACTACGACGTGAGATCAGCCAGCTGCAACCAGTTCATCTACAGAGGGTGTGGCGGCAATGCGAACCGGTTCCACACGCGCTCCGAGTGCCGACAGCGGTGCATCACAGCCTCTGCCGGCACCGGAGACGAGTCGGTCACCTCTGTGCAAGCGAGGGAGATGTCAGCACCACCACCGGACGCTCCGGCTATCCCGCCTTCCGCTAGTCGGCCCGGTCCGGCCGTGTCGTCCCGGCTGCGACCGGGGGCCCGTCAGGGATCGGGTCTACGGCGAGGCTCGCGGGGCCCGGGAGGCCCGCGAGGCCAGCAAGGTCCGCGGGGTCCGGGAGGCCAGCAAGGCCCGGGAGGCCCGGGAGGACAGCAAGGCCTCCTAGGCCAGCCAGGCCCGCGGGGCCCGGGAGGCCAGCAAGGCCCGGGAGGCCAGCAAGGACAGCAAGGCCCGGGAGGCCCGGGAGGACAGCAAGGCCTCCTAGGCCAGCCAGGCCCGGAGGGACAGCAAGGAATCCAGGCGGCGAGGCCCGGCAGGCCAGCAAGGCCCGCGAGGCCGGAGGCTCGGCTAGAGGCCAGCAAGGCGCGCGGGGCCCGGGAGGCAGCAGGCCAGCCAGACAGCCAGGCCGGAGGCCGAAGGCCCAGTGCGAGGCCAGCAATGGCGCGCCGGGCGGCCCGGGAGGCCAGCGAGGCCCGGGAGGCCAGCAAGGCGCGCGGGCCGGGGGCCGCAAGGCCAGCCAGGGCAGCCAGGCCAGCGAGGCCCGCAAGGCCGGAGGCCAGCAAGGCGCCGCGGGGCCGGGAGGCCAGCAAGGCCAGCCAGGACAGCCAGGACAGCGAGGCCCGCAAGGCCCGGGAGGCCAGCAAGGCGCGCGGGGCCCGGGAGGCCAGCAAGGCCAGCCAGGACAGCCAGGCCAGCGAGGCCCGCAAGGCCCAGGGAGGCCAGCAAGGCGCGCGGGGCCCGGGAGGCCAGCGAGGCCCGGGAGGCCAGCAAGGCGCGCGGGGCCCGGGAGGCCAGCAAGGCCAGCCAGGACAGCCAGGCAGCGATGGCCCGGCGAGGCCAGCAAGGCGCGCGGGCCCGGCTGAGGCAGCCAAAGGCTCAGCCAGGACAGCCAGGACAGCGAGGTCCGCAAGGCCCGGGAGAGGCCAGCAAGGCGCGCGGGGCCCGGGAGGCAGCAAAGGCCAGCCAGGACACCAGGCCAGCGAGGCCCGCAAGCCCGGAGGCAGCAAGGCGCGCGAGGGCCGGGAGGCCAGCAAGGCCCGGGAGGCCAGCAAGGCGCGCGGGGCCCGGGAGGCCAGCAAGGCCCGCGAGGCCCGGGAGGCCAGCAAGGCCCGCGAGGCCTGGAAGGCCAGCAAGGCCCGCAAGGCCCGGGAGGCCAGCAAGGCGCGCGGGGCCCGGGAGGCCAGCAAGGCCCGCGGGGCCCGGGAGGCCAGCAAGGCCCGGGAGGCCAGCAAGGCCCGGGAGGCCAGCAAGGCACGGGAGGCCCGCGGGGCCCGGGAGGCCTGCAAGGCCCGCGAGGCCCGCGGGGCCGCCGGGGCCGCCGGGCCTGTCTGCTGCGGCCCCGGCCCGGCCCGTGCGACCACTACCTGCCGCAGTTCTACTACTACAACGTCGACCTGGCCGCCTGCTACGCGTTCATATACGGCGGCTGTGGCGGCAACCGCAACAGGTTCGTCACCAAGCAGGCCTGCGAGAGCCGCTGTAGGGGTGTGAGGAGACGTGCCCCGGCTGATAGGCGAATCCCGACTGAGACGCGAGTCGCGACTGAGAAGCCCGCCCCGACCGAGGGGATGTGAAGAGGTATGCGCTGACTGACGGAGTTTGGAAGAGACGTGTTCCGACTGAGAACTGAGGTGTAGAGAGACGAGCACCAACGTAGAAAATGTGAAGAGACAACAGGGTTTTACTAAAAATATGTGAATAAATTAACTCCGACTAGAAGGTGTGAAGAGAAATGCTCGAATTGAGATGGTGTGAAGAGACGCATTCAGGCTAGGACCCTGGATCGGGCTGGATTGAATCCTTCCAGTGAGAAACTCATGGGCTTGGGTTTGATCCGTATCCAGATAAGATGAATCCAGATTGAATCAAACCGACATGGGCTTATCATCATAATCGAGTAGCCGTGGGTTTATCCATTTCATGCCCAGCTGACGACACATACTTAACATACGCGGTCGCTGGGCCAACGCCGCCTGCCGCGCCCAACCTACCTATCGACCAATCGCGAAAGTATATCGTGAGAGGGACAAGTGACGTCACAAAGAAGTGTTATCATCTTAGTGTTAGAGACGAACGTCACGAAAAGTGTGTGAGGACTGGGGGTGGGGGCAGTAATATTTCAGCAAAAATGTCCGGAAAGTGAAATGGCCATGTCCCCCCCCGCGGGCCCCCTGTTCTAACGCCTATGGTTATAGAGGCGGTCCAGCATCGACTTGTGTAAATAGTGCAGTACATAGATATAAGCATCTCAAGATGTATTAACCATTAAACGTGGTATGCTTCTGGACAGTTGTTATATTTCCTGCTCTTCGTGTTTGGTAGTAGTGCGATACAAATACAAACCTGTCACCTGTGCGATACAAACCGATGTAACAGTGTGTTCGGAAAGCTCGTTGAGAAAGAAGTGGTAAAAACGAGAATGCGAGCCCGGCAATCATTACAAGCAAAATAACGGTGATTTAAAGTGTTGCTGGGCGTTCACTGGTGTGCGCAACTGTCGTGACATCACCGAGCACTAATGTGACGCCGTCATCCTGCTCGTCACGCTGAAGGCGTCACAACGGCGCACTCCGACGCCCCGCCGGTGTCAGCCGGTTGCAAAAGGCTGGCACGGGTCGTGTGTTACGCCGATGCCATCACATGCGGTGTAGAAACGCCACTCTGGAGGCGGCCCCGAGCCAGGGGACACCCACACGGACCTGAGAGAACGCCGGGGCCGGCAGAGGAGGCCGTCTATAGGCCGGTTCGAGCCGTAGCCGGACGCTCTCCTGGCAGCCTCCGCGGTCCGCCGAGTTACACAACGGACACATTCGGTGCAGAGCGACGCGGCCAGCCAGCGCCCTCGAACCGCGTGAGGCAACACACCTATCCCGGCTACCGCCGCCCTGCCGCGCGTGCCTCCTACGAGCTGGTGCCGCGCAGCTCGCTGACGGTGCACAGGAGTGACGTAATGGATGACGTCGTCGCTGTCCGTGACGGGATGACGCGGCCAAACGTTCTGGGCGACTTCTCTCGTCATGGGGCACCCGCTGACATCGGGCGGTCAAGTCTCAAGCGGTCTGAGGAAACTGGATGCGTTGCGGATCGATTGGTTCTGAACCACATGATGCAACGCAGGGTCTGGTGTGCGCAGGCGACCCGCCGCCGAAAATTATGATAGCCAGAGCTGTATAAAGGAGCAATCGGTGGTCGATTTGTTTGTTAATATATCAATGCCCTGTCACTTATTACGAGTTTCCTTGAAAATGACCATTTGCCGTTTTCACGATGGATTATTTTGCGCAAAATGTTTTAAAACATTTTAAGATGTTTAAAATGTTTTAGTAGTAGCCGCTTTCACGATAGACTAATTTACGAGAAATGTTTTAACTCTCGCCCTACGATCCCGTAGGGCGAGGGTTAAAACATTTTTTTTTCGCAAATTAGTCCACGTGAAAATAGCTACAACAAAAGCATTTTTTAAACATTTTATAATGTTTTCAAACATTTGCGCAGAGTGTTTGCCATCGTGAAACACGACTATTGTCACATTTAATCATTACTAAAACCTATTCCTTGCGGGGATCAGATTTCTGCCCCCCCCCCCGCTAGTTTTTCGCTCCGCCGCTTCTGAACCGTTACGTCTATTGTTTATGAAACTTCGGATTTTTTCCTTAATAGAATGACGCGTTTGTGTCAAAAAAAAATCGGCCCAGCAAGGCGGCTAACAGGCCCATGTTTGGGAGGTTATTTCCATGCGGTTGTGCCGGCTCATACCTCCTTTCGTAGTTTTTGCGATGGAATAAAAAAGCGTCAGAAAGCTATGGCACTGTATATACATCATAACATACTTGGATTGCTACTATTTTGGGGCAGTGCGCACTCAGTACATTAATTTGGGAGCGATATCCTCCGTCAATTTAGGCCCAACTTTAAATAAGTAAGATGATAAAAGGCGTTCCGCACATGGTGCCCCCACGTTGTTTGCCTGAATCCGCCTATGCGCAATATATAACATTAAAAAAATTACAGCAACAAAGCCCACATGTGACGTTCATATTGTACCAAACAATCACGAATAGAACATATTTTTTATCAAAAACTTCCGAAAGGTGGCGCCGCTCTTGCTGGCAAAGATAAGAAATTTCTTAAAGTGACACACCGATACCAAACATTCAAACGCTAAGTCACTAATGTGTTGAATGAGTTAATCAATAAATGTTCCATATGTGCCGCGACAAAGAAAACAATAGATAATTCACATGTTTGGGATGAATACATAACATGAAAAAACTGTCAGGCAGCTTGATTTAGAACAGCTCAGCTACTTCCGTGAGTCATGAAACTGTGACTCACAAATAACGGAGCCGTTTATCCGTGAGTAACGTATAACAGAGTGCCGTTTATCCGTGAGTCACGGATGACGGGACCGTTTATCCGTGAGTCAGAGATGACGGAGCCGTTTATCTGTGAGAAACGTATAACGGAGCCGTTTATCCGTGATTCACGGATGACGGAGCCGTTTATCCGTTAGTCACTGAGAGACGCACTCGTCAGGTGACACAAAATGTTTGCAATCAACACTGTGCCGGCTAACTATATCGCATCAACATAACTTCACGAGTATCTATTACATGGAGAGTGCCTAGGTACCTGTGTTCTGTATAGTGTATACTATCATTTCACTTTCAATAGTTCAGTTGCTTTTCGCTTCTAATCAATAGTGAGTTAGCATATCGTGTAAGTACCACTTTCTGCCTATTGCAGAAATACGCAGCGTTTTACCGAATGACTGCACATCTGTTTCGATTAAATTGGATGGAAATAACATGCTGACTCAACAAGTCAAACCCGCATAACGCAATGCACCGAGCGTACGACCCGCCCTCCCTGAAATGGTTGGTTTGAGTCAATCGCGTGCTCTCGGTATGACCTGCGATTCGTGTCAATGGCCCTAAACAGGTCAGGTGGCGTCAGGCGCTGAATGGACCGTGACCTAACGCAAGAGCGGGAGACTCATTTCTGCATTACACCGCCCTCCCTGAAAAGGTTGCTTTGAGTCAATCGCGCGCTCTCGGTATGACCTGCGATTCGTGCCAATGGCCGTAAACAGGTCAGGTGGCGTCAGGCACTGAATGGACCGTGACCTAACGCAAGAGCGGGAGACTCATTTCTGCATTGCACCTAGTCGGTGACATGGAAAAACGCGATCGGGTGATACCTAGGTGTCACGGCTCACCCAGTTTGGTGCGGGACTATGCACCTAAAGTTAATTCATTAACATGAGAAGGGAAATAAATATGTATACGGCTTTGGGTTACGAAAAGAAATATGGATTCACCCGAATCTAAGTAGAATTTGCGTTAATCGCATGCTGCAAAATAAAATATATCCATTTGGGATTTTTATATGGCATCATGTAATCATTTCACATGTGCCACGAAGCGATGGTAAATTTGTCGGCTTTGTAAATGCTGATTCTCAGTAATACTTCGGTTGCTAATTTCATTCCTCGGGGCATACTGCACCTGGTTCATCAATCCACATTGGTCTGAGCGCCAACTGTTGATCTCTTCCTGATATTTTGCAACGCAAGTTGACCCTGTATACGATGTCGAATGCAAATCACGTATTGTCATAGTCATACCACGACTCACGGCCAGATGATGTCGGCCTCTCCCCGCTTTGTCTGCCACTGTAAACAACGCTGCAGCTGGCGGCGCTGGCACGATGTTGTGAGACAGAGGAGGAGCTCACAAACCGCGGATACCAGCGTCCCTGGCCCGGCCCGGGCTGACCCGGACCGTCCGGAGACCGGAACATTCCGGGTACTGCGCGGGAGCCGGACCGCCGCGCCGGGAACCCCCAAGGCCGCGACACACTGTCGGTTTACTCCAAACAGCTGCCGTGGGTAACGCGTGAGTGAGTCACGGCGTCACGGAGCCGGCCCGTCACGGAGCCGGTCCGGGACAGGTGAGAGGCGCGAGTGACCTTGACCATCGGCGGGTCACTGACTGCTGCGTACACGTCCAGCCAGAGGCCGCTACACACCGGACCCGGAGCTCAGACGAAATGGACGGGAAAATTACATAATGTTTAAGTTGTTCGCATTTGCACGATGAAGCCGACGCGTTGCAAAGTGATTCTCCGATGTGTGATGCGAATCCTGAGCACGGCTCATGAATATGTCACATCCAACTTTACTGGATGAATTGTGCCTATAACATTTTTGACACAAGGGAGGATCCAGGGCAAAGGGGCATGGCCCCCCCCAAACAGACCCAAAATCGGGCAAAGTTATACACATTTCCTGAGTTTGTCGTAGACCTAAGCATACTTTTACTAGGAAGTGTGTTTAAGTCAGTTATTGATAATAAGTCAAGCGAAATCCGATGAGTTTTCAGAATTATGCGATAATTTTTTGGGGATTTGCCCCCCCCCCCCAACTGTCAAAATCACACTTTCTGGATCCGCCAGTGTTTGACACGGTGCGTCTTTCATATGTTTCGATACTTCCCTCATACACTTATTCAAAATCGGAAACGCTTAAAGTGTGCCAGGCAAGCTTGAAGCGCTGCAGTTTTCATGCACGGCGAATGCTCGGCAATTTACACATGTGGATTGCTGGCAAGGCCATAGATACATAGTGATCATTATGTATGCATAGCCTGTTAGGGTCACTGCCAGGGGTGTCATTTTCTGAAAATGATTGGGGGACCAATGCTAACTTTATAGATTATAATTCCATTCTTATCATGCAACGCCATAGGCCTAATGTTAAAAATTTGACATGATTGGGTGTCCCCCAAGGTATACAAATCGACACCCATGGTCATTCACTGTTAAAAAGTTAAGCACCATGGTAAAAAACAGCATGTTTTCCCGGCTTATTTTAAGCAGGCTAAATGGGTGCTAATTTATTACCCACTTAGCCTGCTTAAAATAAGCCGAAAAACATGCTGATTTTTTACAATGGTGTTAAACTTTTTCAACAGTGTAGCACCCATTTATCCTGCTTAAAACAAGCCGGGAAAACATGTTTTTTTACCATGTTGCTAAACTTTTTGAACAGTGTTGCCCTGTTTATTCGGCTCTGTATTTATAACTGCACTCTCGCCCATTGTAATTGTCCGTTAACAGCTGTCATGTGGCTGACGCGCATTGTTTTGTGGACGTGGGTGGCAGTCTACCGACTTACCTGTATGGTAGGGGCTGTACCGGCAGTGTATTGTAGTGCGGTGCAGCTACTTACCTGTATGGTAGGCGAGTCCGCATTGTTTTGTGAGTGCGGTGCAGTCTACCATTACTGTAGGTAGGTGTACCGCAGTGTATTGTGGTGCGGGGCAGTCTACATTACCTGTAATGTAGGCTGTTACCGCATTGTATTGTGTACTGCGGTGGAGTCTTCTTGCTTGTATGTAGGCTGTAAACGATTGTTTTGTGACTGCGTCATCTACCACTTACTTATGTTAGGTGTACCGCATTGTTTGTGACTTGCGGTGTCAAGTCTAACCATTACCTGTAATGTAGGCTGTACCGCATTGTTTGTGAGTGCGGTGCAGTTACCATGATTGTATGTAGCTGTACCGTCATTGTTTTTGTGACTCGCGGTGAGTCTAAACTTACCTATTAGGCTGTACCGATTGTTTGTGACTTGACGGTGCAGTCTACACTACTATGTAGGCTGTACCGATTGTTTGTGACTTGCGGTGCAGTTACCACTTACCTGTATGTAAGCTGTATGCATTGTTTTTTGTGACTTGCGGTGCATCTAACTTACTTGTATGAAGCTGTCGCATTGTTTGTGACGTGGCGTGTTGCAGTTACCACTTACCTGTATGTAGTGTACCGATTGTTTTGTGACTGCGCGTGCATTCTACACTATACTGTTGAGGTCTTACCGGATTGCTTTGTGATTGCGGTGCAGTTAACCATTACTTATGTAGGCTGTAGCGCAATTGTTTTGGTGACTTGCGTGCAGTCACCACTTACCTGTTGTAGGCTGTACGATGATTTTGTGAGTGCGAGTGCAGATCTACATTACCTGTGTAGGTGTCGCAATTGTATTTGTGACGTTGCGGTGCCAGTCTACTACAATTCTGTATGTAGGTGTACAGATTTTTTGTGATTGCGGTGCAGTTCACCTTACCTGTATGTAGGACTGTAGACGCATGGTTTTGTGACTATGCGGTGCAGTCTACCATTACTTAGTAGGCTGTACGGATATGTTTTTGTGACATATGCGGTGCAGTCTACCATTACCTGTATGTAGGAACTTAGCTGTATTTGTGACTTGCGGTGCGTTACCATTCCTGTATATGGGGCTGATATCAAGCATTGATTATTTGTGACTTGCGGTGCGTCTAAACCATTCTACCTGTATGTAGGGCTGTACAGCATTGTTTTGTGAACTTTGCGGTGCAGTACTAACACTTACTGTATGTAGGGACTGAGGCATTGTTTTGTGATACGTGCGGTGTAAGTCTTACACAGTACTGTATTAGGTTGCTTGGTTTGATGACGTGCGGTGCAGTTTACCACTATCTTGGTATGTAGGTACGCATGTTTTGTGAACTTGCAGGTGCAGTTACACTTACTTAATGAGGCTGTACTGCATTGTTGTGACTTTGCGGTGCATGCTATTACCACTTAACTGTAATGGAGCTGTACGCATTGTTTTGTGAGTTGCGGTGCATCAGACCATTAACTTGTATGTAGCTGTACCGATTGTTTGTGACTTGCGGTGCAGTCTACTCGATTCTGTATGTTAGGCTGTCAACGATGTTTGTGATTGCGGTGCAGTCTACACTTACCTGTATCGAAGGTGTACCGCACAAAGGGGGCGTGGCGAAATGATTTTCAAGTTGGGGGGGGCGGTACCTGAGGTAGCAAAAATGATAGCTAAAAGATTTATGTCGCTGTGGTCCCGGTTATATTCGCCAGACAGGAATTTTGTCGTATATGCACCCGTTTTACCTCTCGGTTATTATTTAGTGGAATCTATTCCTGATTATATTGCCATCCGTTCTGATGGTCATAGGTGAACGTTAAATCGGAATTCGGGTGTTGACCACTTTTCCTTTTCGGCCATGGCCGACTCTTTCCGTAAGTCAGGGGAGCAGATCGACATCATGCATGAATAATGAAAGCGTTTGCTATAAAAACGTGATACCTGCAATAGTCTGAATGTTATTTACTCTGTGGCGCTGTATATTTAGATAGGATTTGTCTCAAAGGGGCATTACAACATTGTGACAGGATATTTTATCAACCGTGATTGTACAACAAGATAGCTTATCAACGTTAAGACGAAGAAAACATATCCTATGCCAGGTGTGCGGCTGTATCAGCAGTGTTTCGATGCTACGACTGGTCAGATGTGCGATGCACTGTTACCACTCTCTGCGGGGGGATTATAATCGCCGTTTAGTTTTTTGCGTGCCGCCAAAAAGTTAGCCAGCGTTTTGAAAACTTTATGATGTTCCTAGAATTGAATGGGCCGGTTTCTGTAAAAAATTGGGGGAAAAAATCGGTCAGCGCAGAAGCGGCTTCCAGCCAAATGTGTTGGGGAGGTCATTTGAATGCGGGTTGGCGGCGCAAACTTCTTCGGGTTTGCGTGTGGATAAAGCGTAAAGCTTGTATTGTATATAGCGTCATACATACTTGATAACATTTTGGGCAGAGGCGCACCAGGTACTAACAAGTGGGAGGTGGCGGGATGGTTCAGTCCGTAGCAATGTAAGGCAGAATCAAATTAGTAAGTGATGATAAAAGCGTTCCGCACATGGTGCTCCATCGGTTGTTTACCCTGAATGCTGCCTATGTCAATACTATTTTATTTAAACAATAACAAAGCCCGACATGTGAACGTTACTACGTCCTAAATCTAACACAAGTCACGAACAAGATGTATTTATCTATGAGAAAATCCTCAAATTTCAATTCCCAGAGTATCCCTATCTTATTTTCTTCAAGTTGGTACTTCTGTCTCTCTTTATAATACTGAGACCATTACATTGGAAGTCACAAAACGTTTTGGGCATGAAAGATCGGTCGAATCCAGGCCGGAATACTTTTCTGAAAACACCTCATAACTATCGTATTTTTGACCCTGCCCCATTCTTTGAAGCGAAAAGGAAATGAACGGGGTATAGAAAAGATGACATTATCGGTGTTCATCTTGTCACGGAAACGATCGAATGGTGTTCATAGCTCGAAAGATCACCAAGGGTTTAGGAGATCTCTGGGGGGAGAATCTGCCCGCAGGTTAACGTCACATCATCATCATAAACAGTTTATTGAACATAAATGGACCATATATATACATATAATAATCAGACAGGGCGCAAAAGCAATGCTTAATAAAGCGCATGTCTAAGAATCATAAATAAAAATGTTGATTGGCGCCTTGTGCCGCGCCACGGACAGTCACCGGATCTAAAAGGCTTGCCCTGCCAACCCCAACGCCCCTCTCGGGGATGTGAGGAATGAACAGTTGTATGAGCAATAGATATATGGTAATGGAGTTAAATATAATGAAAATTTGATTAATACAATGCAAAGTGAAAGTAAGTTGTATCAAAGATTGGGCGATCTTTTTTGAGCAAAAAAAAGTTTTGAAAGTGAAGGCCACCGCCGAACTTGTCACGCTGCAGACCAGTAATTCTGGCCGCCCGAGGGAAATGAGGGTAAGAAATGGAAGATGCAAACCAGTCCAAATTTAGGCAGTTTATTTTCTTATTTTTATATCTTTGTGATTGAACTGCACTTTGTTCTACAAACTGAGCCAAATTTTCGTAGACAATGTCTCATGCTCTATATTCAGAGTTTAAAGATCATGGTAATAAGACGGGGGAGAGCCGACACCTAGCTGTTAAAGTTGGGGGAGGGGGGGGGGGGGGGCGCCCACCGATGGGTCAAATTTGGGGCGGGTCGAGTTTGCTCCCGAGCGCTCCAGGTCCCTGAAGCTGACTTCAGAGGGTTTTGGCACTGTTCGACAGCAAAGCGTTTGCATCAACGCCTTGGCTGTGGATCACGCAGCGTTATGCCGATGCCGAGATGCCAATTCACAAACTCTCTCTCTTCCGAGTCAAAGTCGCGCCATTTCTGTCCATACTCAGCTTCCATATGCCATAAACATTTAATTTTCTTTCACTTTTTTACTTTATTACTCTCCTTTTGCCGTCGAAAGTATGTGCTTCTAATACAGAGCAAAGAGTGGATGTGTAAAAAGTGTGTGCGGGGTCTGTCGCCCCTCCAGCTTCCAAGTTTGGGGGTCCGAGTGCCCCCTCTGCCCCCCCCCGGTTCCCACGTCCCTGTACCGCAGTGTATTGTGACGTGCGGTGCAGTCTAACACTTAGTGTCATGCGCTAACTCCGCGATGCAGTCTCCAGATTTCAGTTATTATTGTTCCCGAAAATATGCATACTGCTATTGCAACCATACAAAGCGTCATTAAATGAAATACCATCACATTTGCATGCACTGTTCATATATTTGACGCCGTGCGGTTATACCACAAGCACCATTCGATGCAGAACAAAATGGCAAAACAGGAAATGCCCGATCATTGCTCGTTATGCCTTGCCATTCGAAGTCTCTACAACTAATTCATTTGTTGGTATCTTATTACTAAAAGCAAAAAACATGACTGCAGAAAATGACGTCATGATTTACTCGTACTTAGGGAGCCATAAGTCAGTCAAAAATAAAGATATTGCTTTGAAAGTGTGTTTTGGTATCGTGCATACATGGTTCTTTAATACATATACCCGTTTTTTAAACAATCTCCAATCAACATACTTTGTTGACATTTTCTAAAACATATTAAAATAATGAGAATTCGAGATAGCCATTTTGAAGATTTTATTTCCGTTCTTTTGACGTTTTTATTTACCTTGATTATTTTTTTTTTCTCCTACCAAAATGGCATGAAGCGACGTCAATAAAACGTCATTATCTCACAAAATATTTTACGAAATTCACTGAAATTTGCAGGGAAGACGCAGCATTGATGCATGATCCGATACGAACAGCTGTACGTCAATAACCATTATTGTTTGAGTTATTTAGAAATTTCCTGACGGGGGCAAATTTTAAGAACTTGCTTTTAGTGTCATCCAAAGGGATTTTGTCTAAATATAGGTTCCCACTCCCCACGCAAAACGCATTTTCTATATCATTCCATGTCTCGTCTTGGAATGGATTTGTCATCATTTTCAGTCGTGCCAAGATATCACCAGTCAGCTTGTAGAAGCAAAAAACAAACGCACGTGCGATTAAAAAACGTAATATAGAAATATGATGATACCTTATTTAATGACAACCAGTATATACTTCCCGGCAGAGTATCACATTTGTTCGAAGAAACTAGCACCAAGTTTCAGGTCCCAGTTCTACCCATGGAACGTGCAAGACTTACATGTAGTCGATGTAATGGAATTAAATGCTGAATGAACTCCCAGATGCAATTACCAAAGCAATGTCCGTTTTCTAGATGACTATCACCAGCGCCGCCACCTACCAAAAGTTGGGGGACATCAATATTATAAAGGTGATTCGTTTCATGCAATGATGCAACGCCCATATGTGCCCACTCGAGCACATAGTTGGATAACCTCTGACTTTCAACGGAATTTTCACCTTGATATATTTTTTCAAGTTTGACAGTAATGAGTAACTTGAGCTGAAAATACGTATATGATTTTAGTTTGGGCAAATGATTGATATCCTTGGAGAAATCAGCAAGTTTCTCTTTTGTATGTCGCATGACGTCATAAGTTTGTCACGGCCGGCTCCGCCCACTATGCAGTATCTGTCATCTGACAAGGGTCGGCCGCGCCACTCGGGTGGCTGAGCGGAACACTCGGCGCGGCGCCAATAGATAAGGGACCCCGGACCCCTGTGTCAGTCGTCACAGAGTGTATTGTATCGGAGGTCCTGGATATGGCGACATACCAAACGGACGGAAAAGTATGGCATAACATGCGGAAAATAGTAAATACAAAACGGAATCCAGCATTATGAGCCACTGGATCCAGCTACGTGAACTAGAATAAGTAACTACTAGACTACTACTATAGTCAAATTATTTTAAGTTGAATGTTGAGTAACTGGAGCCTTTTCGAAAATAGCACGCGCTATGCGCAAGCTATTGCTTGAGATACAGGAGCGGCCAAGAGTGATGCACACTGGTGCAGCATTGAGTGAATGATGGTTAACTATGAGGAAAAGAGTATTGTGTTGCCTTTGGGAAAAACTTATTTAAAGTCAAGTATTATGACTAAAATATTAGTAGATTAACTTCCTTTGCGCCTGTTATTTACAAGAAGACACCAGTCACATAAGTCACCGTACACAAATGTTGCAAAAATGGACGTCATATTTGATGATCATTCACTCACGCAATGCAACTCCAGTGTGCGTCACTCTTGGCCGCTCCAGTATCTCAAGTAATAACTTGCATATAGCGCGTGATATTTTCGAAAAGGCTCCAGTTACACAACATTCAACTTAAATAATTTGAATATAGAATGAGTGATACTATTCGATTCATCAAAGTAAGATCTATCGGCTGGGAAGATAACAAATTTTCAGTATTTTACTAGACACACTCTTTTTAAAGCCTAGACTCAAAAGCCGGTGTGCTAATAAACTTTGACTCGGCGGTCGCTTTCTGACATCGTATAATGCGGGCTCGTCTGATCCCGAGTCAGCAATATGCAGTACAATGCAGTGTACTTCCAGCCTCCAGGTGTGCAATGTGACAATTCCCTCCCCCCGTTCCCTTTTCAGGATGCTTCTTATGCCGGCAAGCGTCAAGTGGGTCAAGGTGACTTCGGATCGGCGTGCATCGTTGATATGCAGTACGCCAATTTGACATATTCAGGGACACCTCCTGTATGTGCACTGTGCACTTCCTGAGCACCCTATGTCACTTCCCGCTGTCATTCACGGCAAGACATTATTCTATTCATCCTATTCATTTTCCATTATCTCAAGGGTGCTGAAACGCTGTACATTAGTATATTAGTACGTATATAAGATACTAAACATTGTGGCCTATCATTTGTTACGACAACGAAACCAAGGTCAAAACCAAGACGGCCATGCGTTATGGTAAGTACTAAGTACCTTCCCGAGTTTAGTTTAATGTTTTTACATTAATCTAAACTAAATTCATTGTTTAATATTTTAAGTTAAATGTTTTTAGTTTTTTAAGTTTAATGTTTTACGACTTACAGAAATTGAGTCAATTGGGTTTTGCAGTGTCGCGACTTGATTGGTGGTTGAATTGATTTATTTTTGCCACACCGAGTGACGGAATCGATACTTGGTGATTCGATCTGTGTTACTTGGTGATTGAGCCGTATATTTGACACCTTCTCATGAAGTAAGTTATGTGATGTGAGGTAAGTTAATTGATTGATCTACTATCTAGACTAGTGACTTGATCAATTTGTCATGCATATAAACAATATACAAATGAATGAGATGGGAAGTGGTGTTACATTAGGTACTGATTATCTGAGTTTGCGGCACTTAACCACTCATTGACTCAGTTTGAGATCATGACCTGGGACAATTTATCTGAAGGTCAATTCAGGTGTTCAGTTCAGTTCAGAGTATTTTATTTATTTATTTATTTATTTATTTATTTCACTTCGTGAGCCATATCCGCTGCATGCAACGGCTATTCCAGACGCGTGTCAAAAACACATTACAATGTTTGGGCTTGGGTGACGCAACATTCATACATCATGTACGCATCTCAGGGCACACAACACAAATCGCAACACAATTTCTCATAAGCGAGTGCAGTGAGTCATAAGACTAGGTCTCACGCTCACGCTCCATCAGGTACTCTTTGAGCTCACAGTTTTAAAAACCCCAGCGTAGCTCAAACAGCGGAGGCTCAGAGGGGCAGCTCGGTTGTACTCAGATGACAGCCGTGTCCAAAATTAGCGAAGCCTTCCCAACTCACTCCGTATAGAGGGCGTCAGAAGCCATGTCACTCTGTCGGGTGCTCTCTCCCGTGCACCACTGCCTAGTAACTAATCTTCTCGGCAAAGTTGTTGTGGCTCAGACTAGAACAGCATTTTCGCTCAGTAACACAGGTTAGCGATACTTATACATGCTATCTACATGAAGCCAGCCAAAGGGTCCATCAATGACATCACTCACATGATCATATTTCCTCGGCCAGAGACCACTCGCGCAGCGACCTCACTAGCTTCTTGAAGCCCGTCTGCGTGCGTCACATTGCATAGCGCCTAACGGACAGACAGTACCGAATCGCCGAGAACAGCCAGGCTTCCACCACCGTAACATCACTGACCTGGGGAGAGAACTGTGCCTGCTGTTGGCTCAAGTCCGCCACAAAAGTGCCAGTACAACGCCGTACACGTCGTTCTTATGTTGTGGTGAAGGTCCTATATACACTGTACGACAGACACCTATATTTTTGACAGGTGGAGCCATGTGATGGTTGCGCCCGGAAATGTTACGCTGATTCGGGAAGAGGCGCCGAGTCATTTCTCGTGTCCGAGCGCGATATAAGCTGCGTCTTTGCCGCGTTAATTTTGATCCATGTTTTTCCCGTACCAGATTGGACAAGGATAGACAACTCTGTTTTCCATGGATTGAGATAATCCCTAGGTCCCTCGGCTGGCCAGAAACGTACAGCTGGACATCTGCAGCATAGGTGATGAATGCCTGTGGACTTGGTTCAGCTGTAGAGAGGAGGTCGGTAGCGTAATATATGTGCGAGTAATGCCCCGAGCGTTTCATTATTACATATAAATACTAGACTTATTAACTAAATACAAATCAAAATGAAAGATACTATAACGGAGATTAGGCGCATAAAGCAATGGCCTTAAATTAAAGACGCCTCTCCTAAGGAGTAAAACAAATATACACAAAACTGACAAATCCACATAAGCAGCTAACAGAAAACCATAACAATAAATTAAGAGGAATAACTGAATCAGGGGATCCGGACACGCCAACCCCGCCAACAACCCTCCGAGCAACCGGGTTGACTCATAGTGATGAAAGGCTGTCCCAGGGCCACCGTGGCACCGAGGTCAGGTCAAACAAGTGAATGGGTATGTACTAATAATGTTGGGGATGTAGGAGATGAATCGACGGGTGGTATAATGAGATGTTTGTTAAGTGTGTGAGGCAACGAGCAGTTCCCTGGTTTTGTTGAGATTTTGCCAAAAAGGAGGATGTCAATTTTTGGTGAGCCGGAAGGATATCGAAGTTGGGTATGATAGTTTGTATCGCGCATGATAGTTGTGATCGATGAGTATTATGTAGGGGCACCAGAGTATGTAATGGATGCTATCTTCGTGACGGTGCCCGCAGGTGCAGCTGGACTTGGGGCTGTGGTTGTTGGATTCGGAAGAGGTGTGCATTCAGTTGTCGTTAATCCGACGCGAGTCCTTGTTCGTTGACTGTGTGCCTGTTTTAGTGCCGTATGAGTGTAACGCTGGTGGTTCTGGTGCCCCAAATCGCTGCCAGACCTGACGAACGAAGTCAGAATGGGATTTGGTGTTGCGCAAAGCTGCAGGGAGTAGTGTTCGATAGGGGAGACTTGGGGAACGCCAAAATTTTGCGTTTTGATCCTTGTAGCGGACAGACAGAGCATTTTACAGAATATCTACACATGTAAATGGCAAGCCACATCAATTTTCCGTAAAAACAGGTTTGATATTATTTGAGCCATCATATATAACTCAGCTGTTACAATGCAAAATTCTGGAAAGGTAATATTTCGGATTTCCCCAAAATTAAGGGTATTTACGAAAGTGTCAAAATAGCTCTTCTCTTGCTTCGTATCTAAAGTTTATAAACTTTAAGCGTTTCTACAAAGGTTTACGGAATAAATTCACATCATAAGCAGTCACTAGCTTAAATACTATGCAGACTCGCAAACGCAGCAGTATTTAAAAACACACATTTTTACTTTGTATATACGAGTGCTGCATACGAGTGCCCTGTCGAAGGATGTAATTCAGGAGAAAATGTTTATGAAAATACGTTATAGAATTATAGAATTAACGTTATAGAATTATATATATATATATATATATATATATATTATATATAAAAAAAATATATATAAGGCTCAATAATCATCATCATCTTACTTATTTATCTGCCTCAGCATCTCTCGAAGGGCCACCGTCTCTGTAGTAACGTTGCCACACTGTTTAGCTCTCCGTTCGGTGACCGTCAGGTTATACCACAGCGGCCGGCCACTCAAGGTCCCGCGCGGACGGCCGATATAAGCGAGCGCTGACCCACTCAGGAGTCACTCTTGGTTTCGGTGCAGCGGCAGGCCTGACACAGAGAGCAGAACGCACAGCTAGCAGGTGAGTTTCGCCGGGAGGGTGATCAGGCACACGTTCGCAGGGCGGAGAAATTCTGGTATATCGATCATGCCTCTGCTGCAGCGGCTTTGCGGTCAGCCTGCTGTCCAGCTAAGCCGATTGTGGTCACGTGCAGCCTGTTGAGGTAGGGCTGCCGTGAGGTAAAAGCGGTTCTTTTATTATTTTTTGCATGGTATGTGGTGTCCGCTTTATATGGCGTTTGCTTCAACCTTGTGTTCTGTTTATCCCGTCTCCAAAGCTGGATTTAAATTGATTGTATGCTGAAGTTATTTGTGTAGCTCACTATTTACGTGAAGTATTTCGAATACATGTACACAATTGGATACCCCTATCATTTCCACGATGAACATCAGTTTTAAGAAATGCTTGTTGATGACTGATTACCTAACAATAACCAAATTGTTTGTTTATTCATATCTACAAATAAAACGCCTTTATAGGCGACGACCGAGCGGGTGCACTCTGGTAAAGCTAAAACAGTTTTGACGGATAATACGGTACGGGTGCGCACATGTGCATTAATTTGTCTCCTATGATGAGTAAAATATTCAGTAGTTATACCTTAGCAATCTAGCATGCATGAAAACGTTCAAATGAACCGGGTAGGTTGTTTCAGAGATTGACAATTCAAGATGCAAAAACGCATGTGTTTTTATTCAATGCAATATTTCATCTGATTTTCTTTCCGATGCGTGGTTTTTGGTGTTATAGGTACTGGTCTATTATCTTTGTTAGTTTCTTTATAATAATTTTGTATAATGGGATAAATACAACAAATACATAAAAGCTATGCTATAATAGCATATTAATAATGTCCAAAAATTTGAGCCAGGATGATAATGCTATAAGACACAATGATTTATATAAGTTTCTTTCCATCTTGGACGATCATCTAAAGGCAAAAAATGACTTGTAATTAACCCTCGCCCGGGTGAGGGGTTGGATGCCACCTCCCTCGTTTTTTTTTTCTTCTTCTCCGAAATAACTCACGTAGCTATCAACTGATTGCAATGAAACTTTCCGTACCCTACTTTTGAACAATTTGACATCCCCTGAAACTTTCAAACTTCCAACTTGTATAACCCGTGACCTATGACCTGTTTTGCAAGGTCATGTCAGGCGCAACTGGCGTCCCGTAGTATTGATCCTTGTTACATGTGCAGTTCCCGAGTGTTTGTTTTCAGAAGCATATGCAAAGGTATTGTCAGGTGAAAGTTGTGGCTTCCGCTGAGATTGTGACCTCGACTGACCTCTTATAAGGTCAACCGAGGTCATTTGACATCCGATTACCTCAGATGACTTTTTATGCTTATGGCCGTTTCTAGAACAATTTGTACGCTGTTTTCAGATCTGGGATCAATTTTACATAATCCTATATTCCACTGGGATCATGCACTTTCATAGATCAACTGAGGTCACTGTCCTCAGATGACCTGACATGACTTTTTTAGTTTGGCGTTTTTAGGTTATTTTGTGGCGCTGATTTCAAATTTGGCATGTATTAAGCATACCAAGATGTTCCTTCATCATTTTGGCTCGATCATAATTAAATTTTCACACATTTACTATTTGTGTCATTTGGGAAACGCTAAGGGGGTCGTCACCCCCTACCCGGACACCCAGTCATCTTGCCCTACCCGGGCGAGGGTTAAAGCAATAGGTGTTACATTTGTGACGTGCGCCAATAAAATAAGTTATTATAATTTGACCAATATGCCATTGCGTAGTATCGCAATATAATTTCATAAATTGCTAACCATGCATCATGCGGACTTGCTTTCCTTATGTCACCTATAAATGGAAATTGCTTTTAGAAAAAATATTTACGCCATTTAACTTAACGCGAAACGTGAGTGCCTTCAACGCGTTTCTCGTACAACGGCCCACATAACTTTAAAGTGGGCGCCCTCACTCCAAATTATAATATCATCATCTCTGACATAGCCAATATCATTGAAACTAGAACACAACGACAAAACGAACAAAAACAAGCGTACCCTTCAGAATTAATGACCCGGTGTTGTTGCCCAACCTCTGCGGGTACATCTACATCCACTCGGGGTCATGGAGATACGCTACTCCCAGAGCGTGACCGGGCAGACCAATTGAGTGGCGCGTGACTGAGAGCACGTACCGGACCGAGAGTGACCTTCAAGGTCACTCTGCGGACAGCTCCAGTCAGCTGTGGTCGGGCGGCACGTGAGCAGAGCAGTCCTGCGGGGAACCACATACTGGGTCATGGGTCAAACACACTCCAACAGAACAGAGCGGTTCGGAGAACAGAGTCCATGGTGGAGTGTGAAGCTCTCATGGGACATCTCTGGCTATGAGTTTATTTGATTTAGGTATTCCGATAGGTATATGTTAAACAATTGTTTCTTGGATAGCAGTCGTGAAAATATGTAGTTCAGTAGGTCTGGCATAATTATTTTAATGACGATCCTAAACATCAGCATAGCTTGGTCAAGGTGTCGCCGCTTATACATCCTAATTTTCAAGACAGGTTTAAGGATAGGACTCGCGGTAAATTACGCTAACTGCCTTGGCAGACACTTATTTGCGTACCAATGTCGACGACTTTTGATTTCGCAAGACATGCTTAAACGGGACATTCATGGGGATTAGTCATTGTTGAGGCAGATTTCCGTTGTCTGCAGAACAGCATTCTTCACGGACATAACATTAGATAATAGCGATGGAGGTCGGCTGCCACTGATGGTCAATGCTACGGTAACATTGCCGTCATAACCGGTACAACTGGTCAGTGCGTGGTCGGGTCAAGTTGAAGTGAAGAACGTTAAGAAGAATTTGAGGTACGGACTTTAAGTCGAGACTTACTACGTTTTAAAGCATAATTTGCATTCAAATGGGAAATACAATAAAATCATGACCGCGTTGCATCTTTTTCGCGTTGTTTTCACACATCAATTATTGCTGTAACTTGTTCGCCATTGAGTCTATAGACTGAATGGCGAACAACAATAATTGATGTGTAAAAACAACGAAAAAAGATGCAACGTGGTCATGATTTTACAATATTTTCCATTTGAATACAAATCATGCTTTAAAATGTAGTAAGTTTCGACTTAAAGTTCACTTCAGCACTATAGTGCTGAAGTCATGTCGTTCTCCTGAGGTATGTTGTGTCGTGCTTGCAGTGCCCACACATATAAGGCAGGAGTCCTTTCTCTGGTCCACTTTCGAAATCATATCAGTATATCATTATCATGAAACGGACCAGGGCACTGTAAAACGGTCAAAATAGCCTGGCTTCCCGCTCATCCAGTTTAAGACGTCAAGGTCATAACTTACCAATCGATTACAGCTGGTTTCAGTGCAATAGTATTATAGTATCTAAAGCCTAGGCAGATAGCGGCTTAATTAACAGCCTGCAGCCAATACCTGGATGTGATGGAGAAACCTCTCGGAGTCCTAGTTGAGATTCGCCTCCTGTTGTTCCGCGCGCCAGGGACCGCCCCGCTCTATCAGATCACAGCAAAAGGACCGCCTCGCGTGGGCCGGAGATGTGACGAAAGTCACGAGAGGCAAACACAGCCGGCCGGGACCGCGTCCTGGCTGCACGGGTTATACACATACACACGGTACCTGCTGGGCACTAGGTGACACATGGTTACCCAACGTCGACCCCAACATATGAGAAAGATTGTTGGTTGTTAGAAAGGGTTCAGAAAAGGGCAACAAAAATGGTAAATGTCTTGTACTTATGAAGAAAGATAAGAAATTGGGTATGTTTCACTTAATATAGAAGGCAAGAGAATTATTGAAGTATTCAAATTTGTGAATGGTCAGAAATCTGGATATTAAGGGAATGTTGAATCATAGGGAACATCGTAGTAGAGGTCATCACATTAAACTACGTAAATGAAACAAAGTAAACTAGGCTATGTCATATTTCAGCAGAAGGGTGGTAGACATGAAATAAGCTACGCGGGGATGTGACGCAATGTCACTTGCCTCCTCAAATTAGATAGATAATATATACAGAGATGGGGGGGGGGAGGGGATAGTTCATACAGACTCGTGGATAGACTTTTTAGTAGGTGGGGGACTTATGTCTTTATGACCCCGGAGAGCTGCAGAGAGTGACGCTGTTAACTGCGAGCGCCGCCGTGCAGCCGGCGGCACCTCGGGCCCGTAACCGGTCAATGATATGTAAATTCGATTGATGGCACCGTTCATGGCCAAGGGATTGAGGTGGCGTAAGCGCGTTGCGTAAAGGAGGTGAAGAAGCAATGCTGTATATGTTATCGGTGGCAGTTTCAAAACAAATGCGGCTACGGAGGTATCCTTGGCTACTCGGCGGTGACGTGGCTATGCTATTTATACGAGAAGAACGATGACAAGAGAACGTGCGAGGCAACCATTGGCTTATCTTAAAACGTAAAACATCCCAGTTGGCTGTTGAACGATGAGGCTTCCGTATTGCAAACATCATACTATTAGTCAACGGGGATCCAGCTCTGGGAAAGAACATGAACATAAACACGGTTGAATAATGTAAACGTCTTCCGCGTATTTCCCAAGAGCTCTTGAATAATATCAGCAGAAAGTTATTTGTGAGCTGTTACTCGTCCGCAGGTAGGTCTGATATCGCATGTTTTCTCCTCCATAAGGGTCCACTTCACTCTCACACCAGTCTCCAATCCCTAACCGCCCGACCCGCCCTCCCGCGGCCGCCATCGCGGATACTCCTGTCCCCCTGTCGTGACGTGACCGTCGGTTACCCCACCATGCGCTGGGCCGCGACCCGCGACATGTCTGCACCTATCCGACTGAGGCGGCCGGCCGGAGCCGACCTTGAAGTCAGGAGCGTTCACCGGCCACCGCGACTGCCACTGACCTGCGCAGTGACCCAGTTAGTGACGTCAAGGGTCGTCACGCGCAACTGCGGCCCGGCTAGACACCGATTTCAC
This sequence comes from Semibalanus balanoides, assembly GCA_014673585.1. Classification (NCBI taxonomy): domain Eukaryota; kingdom Metazoa; phylum Arthropoda; class Thecostraca; order Balanomorpha; family Balanidae; genus Semibalanus; species Semibalanus balanoides. The sequence goes on from VOPJ01000869.1 coordinate 90,045, forward strand.
ACTGAGTTTACTCACACCTGCTAAAGCTAGTTTCTTGCGACATGTTAGAGGGGCTGTTCGTTTGAAAGTGCGCCGGCTGCCGCTCACGGGCCACGAATCTGATTGTTGTTGAACATCGTATCATCCGCAATTAAATATCTTGACTGATGATATCTTAATGAACCACTTCGATGTGGGAGTGGTAGTCTCCTCTTACCTTTGGCATGTGTCACGAATACCTTAGAGGCCGTAGGACATATCTTGATATCTTAACGAAGTTACCTTTAACCAACCAACAGAAAATGTCTTATTTCCCTCTTTCGCGACTCCCAAGTCACGAATCACGCAACTTGCCACGCCAGATAACCCGTGTTGCTCCAGCTTCCTCAGTTCACGCCCGCGTTTCACTCGACCATCCGCCCGCAGGATGAGGCTAAGCTCTCTGGCGGTAGTGCTGTGTTGACCGAACCCCGTGTGTTCATACTTCATTTGACCGACTGCTGGGTCGTGCCGCAGGATGAAGCTGACCTCCGTGGCGGTGGCGCTGTGCGCGCTCGGCTGGGTGGCCGGCCAGGACGCCTACACACAGGGCGTGGTGAACGGGGCGACGCTGGCGCTGGCCGGCACCGCCGTCGTCGGTCTCGGCGCCATCGCCATCAAACAGCACCAGGTGAGCGGCGTCATCCTACCCGCGATCGGTCCTAGATCGCCCCCGAGTCGATAGGGAAACAGACAGCCGTTGAGACAGACGCGGCCCGAGACAGACGCGGCTCGCTCCTGGCAGAATCGCTTGACTAGCTGTCAGCTTGCTAACTGTACTGGCAGAGTTTGGATGTCATCGTGGTCTCGCATCGAGGTGAGTCAAGAGATGCAATTCTGTTGATCGTGGGGTCATGACGTGGGTATGTTGAGAGTCATCCAATTCTTTTAAAAGACGTGTTTGTGTCTGAGCTTAAGAATAGGAGTCGAGTTGGTTTCCGTTCTGATTGCTACGAGCAGTCAAACTGAATGTCAAGAGTCATGAGGGTCGGTTTCTTCGGTTTGTGAGTCAGTTACTTGTTAGTTGAACTAAGACCATAGTGTGATGATACATTATTTAATATCACCACAGGGGCAGATGGTAGCTAGAGGGTCCGCTTCTGTACGGGAGGGGTTATCATGATTACTGGGAAACTATTCGTACGCTCCCTTTGAAGCTGTAGCACACCAAGATTTAAATTCTAGTCTCTAGGCATAAAGGATTTGAGTGCTTCTAGACCAGAGTTAGAGCGTTAGGTGCGTGGGTGGGGAGGAACCATTACGTGTCATAGAATTCTAACAGACAGCACGAAAGTCTCATATGTATCCGGTGTGTCCTTCCGAAGAGGAGGAGTTGGAATCCAAAAGGGGTTTTATCCGCAAAGTAGAGTTATTGTATGTATTAATTTCGGTGGGTAGTCGTAATATCGTATAAACTCGCTGATACTACATGCGTTAAAGGAGAAAGTGGCGCCGCCACCTTTGCCTCGTAGTTTTTATTGTGGACTGTTTGATAATAGGCCTGTGGCCCTGATACCATCATTACGAAAATAATAATTTACATTCTTTGACTCCTTTTGGATTTTTGGTACATTAGCTCCTCCTCGAGGGAGTAGCAGTGTGGATGTGGTCATTTCGTTGTGTTAATTTACTGTACACATATTACTATGTTGTTTCACCCCCTCCCCGGCCCGCGAAATCAACGTAATAGTTGATAGACTTGTTACTGAGTGATCTGAGCGTCTTCAAAGTTTGACGGGGTGGGACACAATGGATTTTTGTGAGTCGGAGTCGAATCAAGTTTGTCTAGACCGCTCCTCGAGCTGTTAGCAGTGCGAGCCGCTAGGAGTTGCGAATGGGTCCGGGCATTTACATCCATGTTTCGATTTGTGATGGTAATAGAGACACGCACTGTGACTCTTGCAGGGTTCCCAAGAGTTTTGAGTCGATTGCATTTCGTGAGACTCGCTCACTTTTTGTCGAGTCGGCAGACTTCAGTGCCTCGTCTTCGCGGGGCTAAGTTAGCAAGTCAGACTTGAGTCGCGGTAACGATATACTGTGCAGTCCGTTGATCTCCCAAACCACTGTTAGATGTGGTATTCTTTTTGTATATGTGAATGCGAAAGTACCTACTTAATTTGATTGGCGTTGATAGAATGGAATCCAATACTCTATTTGACTCAGAAAAGCATGTCGACTATTAAATTCTGAAAGAGAACTGGAGGTCATGGACCCTGCAAATAAGCCATTAACTAAGTGAAAGTGAAAAGGAGAAGTCTAATCTGGTTGATGTCCCTCACTAATTATTCGGTATGGCCCTTATCGCTCTGATATACATCGCCGCATATTGCGTGGTGTGGAGGAACCCGGAACAGGTACCGGATCACAGGTACCGTCCCAGTTAGCCTCACCAGACCCGCCACGGTTCACTTACGCGAAACCAATACTGACGGTTAGGTATTATCGATACCAAGGCAAACGAGGCTAAGTAGCTAACGAGGGAGTGTGACTACAGCGTGAGTGCTGACGTGCGGTAGCAAATCAAAAGACTAATCGGTACCCGTAGCCTGACTCATATCGAAACATCTGCCTACACTTATTTTGGAACTGATCTTTATTTCCTCATTATTGCCATTAACTCCATCGTGGAGGATTTCTTGCTCCACACAGAGAATAGGCCAGGTGGTTCAGCTGTTTTGACTAAATTGCCTCCTTATCAGTTTAATTTGTATATTATTGTTTCAAATGCATTCTGTAATATGTAACTTGCTCGTATTGTCAAAGTAGTCTAGGATTGCCTGCCCTACAGACTAGAATCTGTCATCCAGCATCAATACTGTCGCTCTTTCTCTCAAGAGTCCCATCGTCACTTGCCATTCCTGAGCCCTCTTTGTCCTTCTCTCCCCTTTCCCCGTGGGTAATATCGCTGAGCGTCCCCGCGCCGCTTTGATGTTGCGCTGTGTCCGCGCCGCCCTGTATAGCGCTGCTTGTCCCTTCTCACGCAGCGCCGCCGCCCTCTACGACTGCTCGCCGATGACGTGAGTGGTGCCTTTCGAGCAAGCCATCATGGACTCTGCAGGACAGAGACAGCACGATGTTGGCGAGCTAATGCGGGTAGTCTGTGAAACTGGCGCGCAGGCGACTCTTGGAGATGATCGGATGAGCTAATTACTTCTTGGAGTCCGGGCTCACTCGAATCAGCGCTTCGTTCGCGGTGCAGATTAACTCCACTGCTGACCGCAGTCAGTGCTGGCTTTGTTATACTGAACCTGGCTGATAAGGGTCACGTTATGGAGAAGAATTGATAAATAGTGTTGCTTTCTCAATTTCACGATGGGTATTGCATTGAGGCCCACTTTGCATACCCTGGAGAGACTATATTATCAACGAGGTCCGCGTGCATTGACTTCTGGCAGTACGTACATCCGCTGAAGGTAATACCGTCAATCTGTTCCATTATGATCTACTCGCCAGCTGTAGACCTGTGGGGCCCTCGTCCTCGCCTTTAAAGCACCAGAGCGCCGTGAGGCCTGGTGCTGCGGCGCCAACGCTCTGGGGCACGTGCCCACGCGTACCGGGGTATCTGATTTTGCCCACCGGCCTCGTTCTGGGCTACCCACACAGAGCGGGTCTGGGCGTGAGTGCACCCCATAGACTGTAGTCTGACGCGTGTACCTTTAGGTGCTCACGCATGCAATGGGACGTTGTCCTGCGGCTGTACAAGGGGCGGCTCAGCGAGGTCTCGAAATCGCCGCCGACAACACTCTAAGGTTGCAGTAGCTACGCTCGAGCAGCAGATAGTCCGTGGGAGACAACAGGTCGGCTAGACAGTAGATGTGTTTAAGAGCTGTGTGGCCCTCGTCGGTAGGTGCTCGCAAGTGACAGACCCATGCAGGCGTGTCTCCTTGTTTGTCCGTTTCAACAGGCTTAAATAAGCATGTCCTGTTGTTAGAGTCTAATTATAAATGCGATTTTTGTTAATTTTTAGAGAGCGACGATCTGCAAAGATGGCTAGGCATTTTTTATTGTTTAACTGTGCTGATACTGAACGCGTTCATATCAAATTCAAAGTATACCATAACCACACAGCGATTCAAACAGTTTCAGCTTCATGTAGTGTTCTTTGTCTTGAGAGTAACCAAGGAAGTCTGATAGTCCAGCAGCCCGAAATCCCTGGTCGACAGACGCTTGCACGGCCTTCAGTACCTACACAGTTGGCAGCTGGAAGCAGCAATGCCGTGAATAACACCAGCCCCTGCAGGCTGGGGGGACATAGATACCATAGCGGTGTGACCGCCGCCACTGCGCTGGAAGTTATTATCTGTTGTATTAGTTTTGGTGCGTTTAAGTAACATGGGTGGCTGTTCGCTGTTGACGGCCTCGACGCCTGTTTAACTTAGTCATGGTGCTGCGCCGATGTCTGGTGCTGCCCCCAGCAGTGATCCAGCAGGCGCCGACGAGGTCTCTTCAGTATTCAACCCAATTGGTGTCTCGGTTTAACAAGACATTGTGTGAGATGGCTTCAGTTGCACGCTAGTCGGCTTCGCGTCGATAAACGCCAATTGTTTCCTTAGCGCGTTTGACCGATTTGAAGTACGTAAACCGCGTGATTGCGAATTTCCTTGACACAGCGAGTTAAGCCTGCGGTAAGATAGTTTCAACAAAGGTGTACACAATGATTGTCTCGATCGTCACTGTTACTGCTTTCGGTCTATTCATGCTACAGCCGAACTTTTTGCCTGGTTCTTAGACATGGGGATCTGGTTTGACCTTTCCTAACTAGTGCAGATATGTTGGGAACACGTTTATAAGTATGTGAATCGTTTTGCTTGTTATGTTGTGTGTGTGCTGGTTGTACTTTTTCAAAATAAATATCCAAAGATAAACAACGTCAAGTATTTCCTAGATGGACCTTTCTGTGGCTGCGCAAACCAGTCAGGAGTGTCGAGCGTGGCTACAGGTACATTTCTCTATTATTTGGCCACAGGGTTTGTGGCAGCAACAAATTATAACTTTCTCCGTTCTTCTAGCTCAGTCGGGAAAGCGCTGGGGTTACAATCTGATCCGCCATGCCCATGGAAAGAAGGGTTCGAGTCGTTTCGACTCTCGCTATTTGCTGCATCCGGTAGTAGCGGCTGCATTCAAGGTCAGATGAAGCCAGCGGGCCGGGCAAACCGACCTCAGTCGTTATGGGACGTTGAACTTTTGCTACTAAATTCTGCTAAGACGATGGCATCGTACATTTATTAAGGTCACGTTGACAAGCTGAACTTTGCAGCTTTAATAACTAACACTCCCAGGCGAATGTTATGACGCCAAGGACGTCAGTGACTGACGGTCCTCAGGAGGAGACATCACATCAGCGAATGACGGTCTCCTAAGGGCGATGACGTCAGTGACTGATGGACCTCAGGAGGTGACGTCAGCGACTGGCGGACCTCAGGAGGTGACGTCAGCGACTGGCGGACTCATTAATGTGCACTACAGATAATGACGGACCTCAGACGAGGTGACGTCGCGATTGGCAACCTGGAGGTGAGTCGGACTTGGCGGACTCAGGAGGTGACGTCGGCGGATGCGGACCTCAGGAGGTGACATCAGCTAATGACGGACTCGGAGGTGACGTCGGCGACTGGCAGACCTTAAGGAGGTACGTTCAGCGACTGGCGGAACCTGTAAGAGTGACGTCGGCGCTGGGCGGGACCTCAGGCGTGACGTCAGCGAACTGACGGGACCTACAGGAAGGTGATCTCGAGCGACTGGCGGACCTCAGTGAGGTGACGTCAGCGACTGGGCGACCTCAGAGGTGACGTCAGGACTGGCGGACTACAGGAGGTGACGTCGGCGACTGGCGGACTCGGAGATAGGTGACATCAGTAATGACGACCTCAGAGGGTGACGTCAGCGAACTGAGCGATCAGGAAGGTGAGTCGGCGACTGGGAACTCAGGAGTGAACGTCGGCGATGGGTACTCAGACGTGACGTCGGCGACTGGCGGACCTTCAGGAGGTTGAGTCAGCGACTGGCGGACCTCCGTAGGGTGACGTCGGCGACTGGCGGCTCAGGATGGTGACGTCACGCCGAACTGAGGACCCTCAGGAGGTGACGTCGGTGACTGGCGGACCTCAAGGAGGTTGACATCAGCTAATGACGGACCTCAGGAAAGGTGACGTCAAGCAGACTGGGCAAACTCAGAGGTTGACGTCAGGACTGGGAGACCTCAGAGTGACGGGCGCGACTGGCGGACTCACGGGAGGTGACTCAGCACTGGCGACCTCCGTAGGTGACGTCGGCGATGGCGCCGGACTCAGGAGGTGACGTCGGCGACTGGCAGACCTCAGGAATGTGGACGTCAGGAACTGGCGTACCTCCGTTAGTGTGAGTACCGTCGGCGACTGGCGGACCTCAGGAGGTGAGATCAGCGAACTGGCGGGACCTTCAGGAGTGACGTCGGCGACTGGCGGACCTCAGAGGTGATCATCAGCTAATACGGACCTCAGGAGGTGACGGCGACTGGCGGAACCTCAGAAGTGACGTCGGCGACTGGACGGGAGACCTAGAAGGTTGACGTCAGCGACTGGCGGAACCTCAGGGAAGTGACGTCAGCGACTGCGGATCTCAGGAGGTGAGATCGGAGACTGGAGAGGACTCAGCACGGGTTGACATCAGCGACTGGCGGACTCAAGGACATCGGTAATAGCTAATGTACGATGACCTCAGGAGGTGACGTCGGCGCACTGGCGGAACCTCAGGAGGTGAGCAGCGACTGGCGACCTCAGGAGGTACGGTCGGCGACTGGCGGGATCAGGAAGGTGACGTCGCGAATGGCGGAATGTCGTAGTAATGGGGGTGACGTCGAGCAACTGGCGGGCCTCACGAGGCGGCCATGATTTGCTCAGCGTCCGCCGGGCAGCTGGAGAAGGCTGAGACACAGTGCTCCGCTCCACCGCCGGTCCGGCCCAGTAGGAAGGCTGCGTCGTACGCATGTTTCGGGGAGCCGGCACTCTGACTCTGCGGACCTTCCGGGCTGAAACATAGGCATGACAGAGATCAGGCAGAGCCAACGGGGTCTTGTGGAAAACAAGAACACAATTTGATTAAAGTAGTACACACTGATAATCCAGTTCCGTAATCCAGTTGCATTGGAATGATCACTTCAACCTTCTGAAACTTCAGCTTACTGCAAATTTTGACAGCATTCTATACCACATGCCATTATCTGTGCTGGCCGACAGTCCGCTGACGGCGAGGGGTCTAAGAAGCTGACTGACCCGAACAGGATGAGGATGACCCGCTGGTCGTCCTGCATGCTCGTCTGGTCCGCCGCTCCCAGCTCACACACGAGCCGCAGACCACAGCCGAGCACGTCCTCCGCCGAGACCAGCCGGAAGTAGGCGTCCATTTCGGCCGACTCCAGGGCGGCGGCCAGGGCGGGATCCTCTTCAGCCGGCTCCAGGGCAGGCTCTCCGGCGGCCCCAGGGGACTCCAGCAGGAAAGGAGGCACAGCGGCGCCAGCGGTGTCGGCGGTACGACGGTAGCGGCCGTAGTAGCCGCGATGGCGGCTACCGAGGAGAAGATATCACGAGAACGTTAGCGTGGTCCGAGACCACTGAGAGACCTCATGAAGCGACACATCGCTGGAAGGCTGTGAGAGGCCTGAGAGCGGGTAGTTTGAGCCGCAGAGCATCGTCAGGGGCTATCTCACGAACACTAAAAACATTGTTGCGAACACGTGACTCATGAGAACTGGTCTGCACATTCGCTAGAGTGAAACAGCGATCAAGTTGAGTCCATCTGTGGACGATTCGTCCGTCTACGTTTCAGCCTGCGATGGAGCCCACGCCGGGCCGACTCCACTGGCCACTGCCTTCTCACTGGTGGTGCCAGTTTCAGAAAACATTTGTCTAATGTCCGACCTATGTCCAAGACCATGGTCAGCTGTCCATCCGAAACTTTCCGAAAATCATTGTTTGTTCGAAATTTGTCCCAAAGCAGATTTTTTTTGTATGGAATGTTTTACATCCAGTGTATCATTTCCAATACACGCATAATTGCATAAATATAAGCCTTTGTGTCATATAACGTTACAGCTAGGATGTCCAAAAGAAACAGTCATCGTATATTCATTTTATTACATGAAAATATTTGTTGATACTCAAGTAACTAAGTGATTTTCGCAACAAGCCATCATAGGGCATTGGATGTCCAAAAATGTCCCAAGAAATATGCTTATGTCCGTCCGAAGCCGAATCGGTCTACGGGCAAATTCGGATTTCCGAAAATGTTCGTACCGAATTACTGCACTGCTACTCACTGGTGGCCGTGGTGACGGCGCCGGGACGCCCGTCCTGCGATATAGCCCACGCCGGCCGACTCCAGAGCAATGCCCGCCCCGACGACGGCGCCCGGCCAGAATCGCTGCTGCACGCTGACCTCAACACAGAGGACCAGCAGCAGCAGCAGCGGCAGCGGCGACATCTTCATCGCTGAGAACGGGGACATGGCGAACGGCGTCACAGTATTGTAGTGTGTACAAGAGGCTAAACATATCTGAGTTAACCCGCGCGGGTAGGGTCTCTCGCCGAACGCGCGGCGCTAGGGGGGTATAAATATACCCCCCTCTTATCTTCCGAACCATAACCGCAGCGAAGACCACAAGGCGGCGATCGAAAGCTCTTCAATAAAACGAATCGAATGCATACGTGAATTTTCAAGTTAGTCAAGTAGGGTCACTCATCATATGGAAAGTTCGAGTAAATTGATCGTTAATGTTCATACTTTCAATTAAATACTAGAATAAGACTGTCAAACGCACATTAAAGCATCTCAAAGGTGTAATAACATCTATTGCATTAGTAAAAGTGAAAATGCAGCCAAATGTCAAGGTTCAAGCAGGTCACAAAAGGTACCCTTGTCCACGAAGAGGTCAAATAAAGCCTTTGATACATGTTTTAGGGGTTTATTTTGCAGGTAAAATGCGATAAAACAGTCATTTTTACAACTGACCCGTCACAAGGGTCAAGATCAGTTCATCAAGGTCAAAAACTGAAAACGGACATAATATTAAATAAACAATGCATGTTTCTAGCAGTTTTTCTCATAACACAAAAATGACATGGTATATATCTGTATTCAGTAAAAACAAAAAACAAAAAAAAGATTTTTGAAAAAATGACTGCATTACCTCTTATGCTGAAGCAATCCAGTCACATGAAAAATGAAGCTAATTACTTTGAAACTTTGGTCTGGGTATTCATCACACTTGTTCTTCAACTATATAATTCCGTTTTTAGATACCTTTGACATTTCAATTTTTTGGGAAATTCTGAAAAATTATTTTTTGGGATTGGGGAACAAAACCCAAGAGTTTGGAAATCCCGAAATTGCCATCTTGTAGAGAATCAATTTACTTTCTCTATACTGTTCTTGCGTTTGCAATGCTCAAAGCTATTTTCTCTTACAATGCATCAAACATTTATCGTTATTCAAACAAAAAATGGCATGACCATTACGCATCAAAACGTCATTTACTCCCAAAGTCTCAACTTTTTTCGATGAATTTTTTTAGGAATAATGTAAAATTTGATGCGTAAGGTACTGAACTTTGACGTCGTTATTCTGTTACCGTTTCAAGTTATGCGGGAAATACGGGAGGGGGGGGTAATATTACCCCCCCCCCCTACGCCGCGCGGGTTAAAGAACATTTGCTATCCGTAGGAATTCAGCAAACGGTTTCGCATTATCCCCTGAAAACAAACCCAGAAATTAACCGGCTGTTCTTAAACGCCACAGCGCGCACTAAGTAGCTAACTCAAAGAGTTCATCAGTGAACACAACCACTTACCGTTTCGACGGACGGAACAGAAGACGAGATGGCGCCCGCTCTTGCCCGTCACTGTAGCACCACGAGGACTGATGCTGTCCCCTACTCCTCACCCCGGCTTTATAGCTGCTGTTGGGCCGCCTGAGATCCGGCTCTGCCCACTCTGGCGTCCCGCGCCGCCGGCGACTGTTTGAAGAGGTGTGTGCCGGACCCGCGTCGTTCTGGAGATCGGAGATGTTGACTGTGCGGTGGAGTTTACAGGAAAATGTACTCGCGGTTTCGTCGCTTTGTTGAGTAGCGAGCGGGTTCGATAGCCCCGACATCGAGGTTTCTAATCGGAAGACTCGTCCTGTATTCGAAGGCACGACCCCGGGTGTACTTTGACTAATTGGGACCACACGGTAAAACCGGAGGAAGTGAGACTACACGGTGACTGGGCACCGGACTCTGACGTCTGTTTGCTCGGCTCTGGAAACACTCCTCCGAGTTTCCAAAAGCCTTCAAGGTCAGGGGCGTAAGACTCAAGTTCAGCGAGCGCAGGCGAAACGGTAAGATAGTTCGCTTTGCAGGGTTCTGGTGGTGCGTAAATCACTTTAGTGCAAGAGTGCTCAATTAAAAACAAAACGTTTACGGAATGACAGGTATATTATCCGAAAAATATTGCTAATCCTGTATGACAGAACGGATGTGGAGGAACAATGCATATCACAGATTTGAGGCTGAACAGCGGAGCGCAACGGTATTCACATGGTCTTTCACAAGCAGACAACAGAAGCCGACCGCCACACCACCTCGTAACAACGCTATCGCACACTTTCTGTTATCGTACAAGAAACTGCTTTAAGACCACCGCAAAAATACTAACCTATAAAATCCCTAACGAGAAAACCCATCCACTCATAATAAATATCTTGAAATGGGAAGATATAAAATTATCCGACCAATTCCAATCCAATCGGCTCCCAACACTCGTCTCGAATCGCATAAATCCCAGGACCCATTTGACTTACTTCTCGGCATCCTACGCTGTTTCACAAGACACTATTTCGCTCCCTCGCCGGTCCTCCCACCGTACCCCACACCCTCCATATTCCTCCCTTTCACGGGTGATGTTGATGATGGTGTCGGGTTCATTCATTCACAGTGCTGACGGCGGCACCCACAGATCGCAGATCAGCAGCATATTGTCTCCTATACTCCCACGTGCAGTTGGCGGCGGTACACAGAGCGGGTCTCCCGCTCACGGGTGCTGTCTCCGGTACTCCCAGAGCAGCAGCGCGCCGGTACACAACGGGTCTCCCGCTCACGGTGCTGTCTCCCGGTACTCCCAGCAGCAGCGCCCGGGACACAGAGACACTCCCGCTCACGGGTGCTGTCTTCCGTACTCCCAGTAGCACGCGCCGGTACACAGAGACGATCTCCCGCTACGGGTGCTGTCTCCGGTATCCCATAGCAGCGCGCCGGTACACAGAGACATTCTCCCGGCTCACGGTGCTGCTCCGATACCCAGGAGGTAGCAGCGCGCCGGTACACGAGCGACTCCCGCTCACGGTGCTGTCTCCGGTAACTCCCAGTAGCAGGCGCGCCGGAACACAGAACGATCCCCGCTTACGGGTGCGTCTCGGTACTCCAGAAAGTAGCAGCTCCGCGCCGGCCACATGCACGTTCAGTGACCTCACCACACCCCGCTGCGGGATCTCCAGACACACGTCCAGCAGGTGGATCAGCTCCACCGGGATGCCCTCGCGCTCATTCCCGAGCAGCAGCAGCGTCCTCTCCGGGAACGGGTACTCCGCGACCGGCACACTGCCGGACGTCTGCTCGACGCCCACCAGAGTGTAGCCTCCGGAGCGCATGTGGCGCAGGTAGCCGGCCAGCTGGTGCGGCTTCACCTCGGTCAGCGGCACCCAGCGCTCGGCGGACACGCTCAGGCTCTGGAACTGTTTGTCGCCGGTCAGCTGCAGACTCGGGACGACCATCTCGGCGGCGCCCAGCACCTCGCACGTGCGACACAGGCCGCCCAGGTTCGGCGGCTTGTCCACCAGCGCGGCCACCAGCACCAGAGAGCGGCCCGAGCCGGCCGGCCGACGCCGCACCGCGGTCAACTCGGTCGAGTCCGGCAGGAGCTGCCGCCACGGGGTCGGCTTGCGCTGCACCTCACTGCTGCTGCCGACAGCGGCCGGGTCAGCGCCGGTGTCCGCCGGACCGCAGCTGTCACCTGAGGGTGGGCAGGAGATCAGAGGTGTGTACACTCAGTACAGGCATGATGACGTCAGTCACACTCACGTGCGGACGCATTTACAAGGCAACAGTCTGTACCATTACACAAGCCCATGCTTCGAAATGATAGGGCGATGGCAGTCACATGGATAACATTACTACCAGGCACGGACAACAGCTTTGCCATTAATAATGCAAACAAGTATTGCTTGAATTATTGTTTGACCAAGGGCGATTGCAAGACAGACATCCAAGCAAAACACCGCGTCACACTAACTCGCAAATTGGCTTTGCATGTCAATGTTGACTTAGCCAACACATTTCAACCATTCAGCATTGCCCCACCCCATTCTCTTCTTCGCGAGGACACCCGAGCTGACGAATCCTGACGTTTCGGTCTTGACCTGACCTGACCCGACCGGACCTGGCGTTCCGGTCCTGACCTGACGGACCTGGCGTTTCGGTCCTGACCTGAATCCCTGGTCCTCTCCTGTCCCATACATACCTGACGGTGCGCTGCGGGGGTCGCCCGTGCGCGCCGTCCAGCTGGCCGGCCGGGCTTCTCTCAGCTCCGGACACAGCCTCCCCAGCCGCAGCGAACCGGCGGACCCCTCCGGTCCCTCTGTGTCCGTCACGTCTGCGGCGAACAGCTCCGGCGGCACCCACTCGTCCTGGTCGACGGAAGCCAGACGCGGCACACAGCTGTAGATCGCCTGGGGAGGCACGGGCACGGCACCAGGTGGGGTTAGTGGGAAGGCAGCAGAAGCGTCCGGACCACCGGAGGTGAAAGGGGCTGCAGAACGCTGGAGGAACGCCACCGGAGTCAATGTTGACAGTCCGGACGGCAAAGGCGATCAAGCCAATAGGGGCGGAATAAATGCGAGTCCACCGGCGAGACGGTACCTGTGTGTGACATCTCAACAGAGACAAATTATCATACTCAACAACGACGCCAAGAACACAGTGAGAAGAGAAGTCGTCTCCACTTCGGTTACAACCAAACAGCGTAAAATGCACCTTTAAGTTATAACGGCTCGGAAAACTTCTTGTAGAGGTTCACGCGCAGCGTCACAAAATATGGTCGTTTGGGTGGGAAATGACACCAAAATGTGAACAATGTTCCATTTTAAATTGCCACATTAGGAGTGAATTTTCAACTCCCAAATTATGAATGGATATGTATTCTGAAGTGAATATTGACTTCAGTATTAACAAGCTTTCAACACAGTATTCTGCTTTTCTGCAAACATAAATCAGTATTTTACTTTATTATACATAATTTTCCACTTCCATGTCTTTTTGGCTTGAAATTTAAATACTCTGACACCCAAGCAAACATAACATTTTTGGACACTGCCTACCAGAGAGAACTGATTAATCGTGGAGGAGCCTCACCTCGAGTGAGAAGTGACGGACGGGGTCGAACAGCGTGAAGTAGAAGTCGTTCAGGATCAGCTGCGAGTTCTTGTTGGCGTTGCCGTGCTCCAGTGACTGGGCCACGCTGTCATGCACGACCTCAAACTCGGACAAGATGGCCGACATTTCGCGCGACTCGGCCAGAAGCCAGAGACGGTGCAACGCTGCCTGAAACGGAGCAGATTTGTCATCAGCAAATTCTGCGAACATCTACCTCGTGCGTGCCTGACATGAGATCGACAAGTCATTTCATTTTGAGAAGGACGAGCTCAACTTCCAGCAACATTACCGATAGGTAGTATCGATCTTACCACGCCATTGAAGCAACTGTTTTGCCGATGTATCGCACTGCATCTCTACTTGCATTCCGCACTGATCCGAATGTGAAGTGGCTTCACAAAATATGCAATACGCAACGTCAATGAAACATCATAAGGTAAACGGAAACTAAATTACAAACTGTCGTGGTCATTCCTGGCTTACGAGTACCTCGAACTGCTGCCGCGTTCACGATTATACCACTGCATCCAGAGTCAGCCCCCAGAGGCAGTGTTGTCTACACGAACTGGCCGTACCTGGGCGTAGACGCGCGTGTTGAAGTGCTTGTGCCATACACCAGGGCAGTACACGGCGGAAGCAGAGGCGGATGAACTGCTCCGCCACATCCCCGCCACCATCGGAGCCGGGAGGGCCAGACTGAGCCAGGTGCATCAGGACCGCCACGAACGAGCCGATACTGCCGGTCCTACCCTCTCCAGCCTGGGCGGAGCAGACGAGGGTCAAATACAGCACCTCGACAGCCATATGTGCCAGATGAATGGACCTAACCGAACGTCGCTACGTCATAATAGACAGGACGAGGCTTTAGAAGTCGATTGACGAAATAAATGCCCGCTGGACACACGAGAGTCGCTATAGCTTCCATTCAGCATTGAAAGTAGCACTGAACTTGATTAAATGTCATCTACATCAACAATTCACCAATCGACACAGTATAGGAGTCGACATTATATTATACCGTTGCCTGCTCCTAGAACATAGTCGTCACAATGCCGCTTCCATCTCACCTTCTCCATGTGCCGCCAGACGTGTTCGGTGAGCTGCGGTAGTTGCAGACAGAGACAGACCACCAGCCACTCCTGCAGGTAGCGCACGCTGGGCTGCGGATGACAGCGCAGGAGGCCGCCACAGGTGGCGACACACAGCCGCTGCTGCTCCTCCTGCGGCAGGGGACACAGAAGTCAGCCATCAGGTCAGGTCAGTTCGGGTCAGTTCGGGTCAGTTCGGGTCAGTTCGGGTCAGTTCGGGTCAGTTCGGGTCAGTTCGGGTCAGTGGGGTCAGTGCGGGTCGTTGGGCGTCAGTGGTGGGGTCAGTTTGTGTGTCAGTTGGGCGTCAGTTGAGGGTCGATTGGGGTCAGTTTTGGGGTCAGTTTTTGGTCAGTTTGGGTCAGTTTGGGTCAGTTTGGGTCAGTTCGGGTCAGTTCAGGCCAGTTCAGGTCAGTTTCAGTATACTCGTTCAGTTCAGGTTCAGTCCAGTCAGTCCAGGTCAGGTCCAGGTCGTCCAGTCAGTTGCAGGTCAGGTCAGGTCGTTTCAGGTCAGTTCAGTTCAGGCAGTTCAGTCAGTTCAGGTCAGTTCAGGTCCAGTTCAGGTCAGTTCAGGCCAGTTCAGGTCAGTTCAGTCAGTTCAGGGTCAGTTCAGGTCAGTTCAGGGTCAGTTCAGGTGCAGTCAGGTCAGCTCAGGTCAGTTCAGGTCAGTTCAGGTCAGTTCAGGTCAGTTCAGGTCAGTCAGGTCAGTTCAGTGTCAGTTCAGGTCAGTTCAGTTCAGTTTCAGGTCAGTTCAGGGTCAGTTTCAGGTCAGTTCAGTCAGTTCAGGCGTCAGTATCAGGTCAGTTCAGGTCAGTTCAGGTCAGTTCAGGTCAGTTCAGGTCAGTTCAGGTCAGTTCAGTTCAGGTCAGGTCAGTTCAGGTCAGGTCAGTTCAGTTCAGGTCAGGCCAGCTCAGTTCAGGTCAGCTCAGGTTAAAGGGAATGTTTCACTTCTCTGAAAGTTGTCCAATGTACGCCACTTGTGGTGCAAAATATGAAGTAATTGCTGCCGAACACGATTCTGACATTTGTTTCTCAACAAACAGTGCTCAATTTCATTGAAAACTAAGTTTTAGTTTTTGGGCTGATGAGCGTAATATGAAGGAATTTTTTTGGAAATAGAAAAAAAAAACTTCACGCTGCCAATATTGTATGGACTAGTGTATGGTCTAAATGTATAGCAAATGTAAAACAAGTCTACTTTCTAATCTACATTTGATAAAAAGGGATGACGACATCGGCTTTAAGAGGCACCCTTAATACACTAGGGCCTATATTTTTGGCAGATGTTCAAAACCAAAACTAAATTATGACTTTCGATTAGATCCTCTGATGGGTGTTTTAAACTTCTACAATACTTAATTTTTCAATGGAAAATTCCAACAACTTGGCCATCTCAACTCAAATCTTATGTTAATGTGAAACATTCCCTTTAAGGTCAGGTCAGGTTAGCTCAGGTTAAGGTCAGGGCAGGTCAGGTCAGGTCAGCTCAGGCTAAGGTCAGGTCAGCTCAGGTTAAGGTCAGGCCAGGTCAGCTCAGGTTACCCGTTACGGTCAGGTCAACTCAGGTTAAGGTCAGGTCAGCTCAGGTTAAGGTCAGATCAGGTCAGGTAAGGTCAGGTCAGGTAAGATCAGATCAGGTCAGGTAAGATCAGGTCAGGTAAGATCAGGTCAGGTAAGATCAGGTCAGGACTCAAGTAAGATCAGGTTAGGTAAGATCAGGTCAGGTAAGACCACGTCAGGTAAGATCAGGCCAGGTCAAGTAAGATCATGTCAGCTTAGTTCAGGTCAGGTCAGGTCAGGTCAACTCAGGTCAACTCAGGCCTCAGCTAAGATCAGAACCAGTCACAGGTGGCCACACACAGCCTACGAGTTGAACAGCAGTCTGGATATATTAGCTAAAAAGCCATATTGTTAAGCCAACAGCAGTAGCCACTGTCCGGTAGCATGACTGACCTGAGGTAGTGCCGTGTGCAGCACCAGCAGAGCCTGGTACGCCCTCTGCTGCAGTCGATGACTGGCAGAGTTGCCGAAATGCCGGCCCTCCGCCGCACGGTCCGACTGTCTGCACAGCTCGGTCGCCAGCTCCGACGCCGCCTCCGTGTGTTCTCCCCGCGCCAGCTGCCGGAGAGCACGCACACCGGCCGCGCGCACCGCCCGCTCCAGCAGGTGGTCTGCGGTGGGCGGCGCCGCCGGGCCCGAGACGAACCCTACAGCGTCCTGCGTGGCGCGCCGATCCCGCCGGTGGACGGCGCCGTGCAGCAGCGCTGCGGTGACGACCGCCAGGTGGCGCGGCAGACTGCTGCTGTCCGCTGACCAGACTGACGTCAGCTGGGAGATGAGCGCGAGCAGCGCGGACGGGACCGACTCGGCGAGCTGGAGGAGCCGCCCGGACATGTCCTGCAGGAGGTCGGCGAGGCTCGGCTCGGACAGCGTCTCGGCGGTGAACACCAGCCGCGCCAGGCCCGGCAGAGAGTTGACGAACACCTCACTGCGCCGGTGCTCGTGCAGCGCGCTCCAGCCGGCGGCGGCCGCTTCGCGGCGGAGCTCCGGCCCGGCGCCGGCCAGCAGCACCGGTAGACAGCCGAGCAGCGGCTGCAGACCGCGCCGCGGACAGACCGAGAGCGCCGCCACGGCCGCCGGCGCCGCCTGTCGCCGAGCCGCCGCCGACACCACCTCGGCCGAGAGCAGCGCCTCCGTCAGCCGCCACGTGGCCTCCACGTGCCGGGCGGCCAGAGGCGTGTCGCACGTACCGGCCCCCGGACAGGCGGACAGCGCGGCCGGCACCGAGTCGTGCCGAGCGAGAGCGGCCAGCGTGACCAGTGCGTCACCCACACCACTGGCAGCGGTGACAGCTGGGCGCAGCGCACCAGCCACGCCGCACAGAACCACCACGGACGCGTGAACTCGCAGCGGGTGCTCGCCGTCGGAGATATCACACAGACGTCGCACGATTGTCGCCAGGGCCCCAGCAGGCCGGCGGCAGCGGCGGCTCGCAGGAACTCTGGCGATAGAACTTCGCACAGCGTGAAGTCTCGGCGCTGGGCGGCCAGACTCCACCTGCCCGACGGATAAACTCACCTACGCTGGGAGTCAAATCGGTAACCAGCTCTCGGACGGCGTCTGGTACCGACGCGCCGCGGTGTGCCGGGTCGGCCGGCCCCGCCAGGGCGGCCAGCAGGGCCAGGTCACTGACCACGGCCGCGCGTGGGCGGTAAACATCACTGTGACACTCTGCCAGCGCCGCCCGCAGCGGTGCCAGCGCCGGGTGCTCTCCGGTCAGCGGCAGCGTCGCCGCCAGAATCCGCAGCGCGCCGCCGAGCAGGCGGCCTCGCGCCGGGCTGCGCTCCCCCGCCATCGCCGCCGTCACCTCGGCTCGCAGTGCAGCCGGGTCGGGCGCCGCCAGGCCGGCCGGAGCCGCCGTGCCGTCCGCCGCTGCCGCTGCCACGGCACACTCCAGCGCCGGAGCGTCCGGGCGCAGCCAGCCGAGCGCCACGCGCAGCAGGAGGCGGCGCGAGGCGAGCCGGAGCACCGCCTCCTGAGCAGCCAGCCGCGCCGACAGGGACCGGCACAGCGTCAGCGCCGCGGCCGCGTCCAGGCAGCGGTCGACCGGCACCGCCGCCAGCGCGTGAGCCACGTGCAGCAGCGCGACCGACGACCACGACTGGGCGGCGAGGGCGGCGGTCAGCGCGGCGGCCCTCCGCGGCAGCCCCTCCCCCGACAGGTACTCCGCGAGGAAGCGGCGCAGTCGGCCGCCGGTCTCTGTCGGTGGCGGCAGGCTGTCGCACTGGTACCCCTCCTCCGCCGCCGCCGGCTCCCAGGCCGACAGCACCGCGTGCAGGTCCACGTCGGAGAAGAGCGCCGCGTCGTTCAGCGCCGGCACGAGCGCGCCGCTGACGAACGTCTCGATGTCGTCGACGGGCGGCAGGTCCAGAGCGCGCAGTACGCCCCAGCGCACCACGAAGCCGTTCCCGTGGCGAAAGGCGCGACGCAGCACGCAGAGGCTCCAGAAGAGCGGCACCAGCGGGGTGTTGGCCAGCAGCGCGTCCAGCTTGGCCATCACCGGACGGATGAGGTGGACCTGCTTCCCCTCCAGCGTCTCCAGCAGCAGCGCCAGGTCGTCCCAGAGTGACGCCGCGCGGCCGGCGGCGGCGGCGCTCCACGGCAGCCACAGACAGTCGCTGTCCTCACCAGCGGCGCGGCGTGACTCCACGGCCCGCTGCAGGAGGTAGCGAGCCCGTTTCCGCAGCAGGGGGTCGTCGGCGGTCAGACCGCAGTCCAGCAGCGGCCAGATGTGATGCGGCGGCTGTGGCAGGAGGTGGTCGGCCAGCGCGCAGCAGGCGGCCAGACAGCGCGCCAGGTCCGCGTCGTCTGTCGGCCGCAGCAGGGTCCACAGCTGGTCAGCGTGCGCGGCGCGGAAGCCCGGCCGGGACAGCAGCAGCGGGCCGAGGGTGGAGACGCCGGCCAGGGTGGCGGCCGGCCGGCTGCTGGAGACCAGACCTGCCAGGGCCGCGGCCAGCCCCGGCAGGTGCGGCAGCAGCGCCGAGTCTGAGAGTGACGTCACGGCGGCGGCCGTCAGACGCGAGACGCAGCGCAGCCCGCGGGTCCACGGCTCTGACGCGAAGGAGCCGTCACTGGAGATGAACACAGCAGAGAGGACAGTGGTGGCCATTGTCAGCAGCTCAGTCTTGAGGTCATCAGAAGGACAGACAGGTAGGCACTTCTCTATGATAGATACGGTGCATTCTGAGATGGCTTCAGCAGTGTATTCCCCTTCAGATTGTTGGATTTTATGCAACAAAGAGACTGCCTGAGGCATACAGACTTGGGAGACAATCTTGCAGATTAGCTCAGGCTCGATATCTTGCAAATTACTTAAGTCTATCATGTAGTCAATACTAACGAGCACTGCTCTTTGGTCTTCATACTTGGTTTTGACAGCATGTTGATTCAAAAGGTTATTGATGGACTTGGAAAATGACTCATCACCATAGTCTTGAATTTTGACAAGGTGAGCCAGGGCAGTGGTGTAGTCAGCATCCATTGTTAAATCTTATCCTGCAAAACAAAACAAAAAAACATCAAGACCACAATATTTTTATGAAATATTGAGATGTGAAATCAACCTATGCAAACATTTCATAAAAATAAATACTATTAATAATATTTCAATGAACTATGAAAATTGACACAGTAACACCAGCAGCTTCCCATCAGTTAACACAAGTATAAGTGGTAGATAGAGCTTCCACTTTGTGACCTTTCAAAATACTTTTACTTTAATCTTCCTTACACTCCTCTTTGAAGTCCAAAGCAGCAAACAAAATAATACAAAAGATCATTTAAACATTAAGTTATACTTTAGTGTCCAGGCTCAAAAATGATAAGCTATTGATTGTTTAATCCTTAAAGATGCCTGCTTACAGAACCAAGGTGCTGCTAACATCAGCTTACTTCAAACAAACAGTATCAGTGCATTGTTCTCAATTCTTTAAGCTGATATATAGGGCCTATGCCCTATAGTGCTGAAACTTGAAGCTAAAGACCATACAGCTTAGAGTATTTATCAAATCCTTAAAAAATATATGGTTGCTTAATGCTTTGATAGCCCCATGTCAGTTTGTGTTTACAAGTTCCATATCTAGCTCAAGCTGGTGACACTGGCATTGCTGCCAAAAATGGAATAAACTGGGTTATATTTATCAAATCCTTAAAAATATGTGGTTGCTACTTGCTTTGATAGCCCCATGTCAGTTTGTGTTTAAAGTTAAATCTCTAGCTCAAGCTGATGACACTGCCATTGCTGCCAAAAATGGAATAAATTGGGTTAATAAATAAATGCAGGCTATTCTGATCAAACTATTAATAACCCTGAGGAGTTGAAGACAGACAGACTTCACTACCTGTGTCATACTTAGACCAGAACACTAGGCCATCATTCTGACATACAAAACACATCATATTTTGTGTGACCAAGTTGAGTCAGCCCAGAGTATGAATACAATAAGGATGCATGTCATAAACATCACATGAAGTAAAGGCCCAATCACTCCATATTGATATGCAGCATGGGTGATGGCCTGATGAGTGATGGGCAGATGCAGAGGTGGTGGGGGGGGGGCAAATGCGCAAATGTATCAACTATCATGGCCCCGAAAGTCCAAACTGCCTCGGGAAATAGGTGAAAAATTTGACAAATAACTTAACTAAGGAAAGTTTTTTTGTTAACATCAGCTACCAATGCATAGGCAAACGAAATCTGATGCGCTTTCAGGATTGTTTGAGACTAAAAGTGACCCCCCTAAAAAACACTCATTCTAGATCTGCCTAAGCAACAGTGGCCATGCCAAAACATATGAGGAGTCCATTAAGCTGTAAATTGTGATGTGTCTAGCGATTCCCCGCCTCCCAATTTAATTAATTTTGTAGACTTTCGGCTGTAACTAATTAATCACTCAATCACAATGCATTAACACGCTATTTTACATCAGCACCATGTGCTTTTTGCATTTTCCAGGATGTCTCATATGCGCCATAAATGAAATAATTGTGAATATGGTATCATTTTTTGTTTATTTTTCCGGAAAACAAAGCAGCTTCCAAAATTGTATTTCCATCATTATTAATTCATTTAAAATAACGTAAATTGTTTAGCGTAGCTTCGAAGAAATGTGCCTGTATCAATATTTAAACTTCAAAATATTGTTCTTTTCAGAAAAACAAGCAATCAATCGAATCAAAATATGTCAAAATTGATTTCCGCTACAGACTGCTGCCATATATTGTTTACAATCTCACGCGCTTCACAGTCGCGCTTGTGTTGTGAAGGGGGTGAGTTCTATGGCGCGAGAATGTAAATTATTTACGCCGTCTCCCTTCTATCCCCTAGCATGCTGTTATTTATTATGCCTGCGAATTATTTGAGGGGCTTACGACTGGTAGTTCATCTCTTGCTGGTGTTAATCAAATGATTCCGGAGGGGTTGCAGGAATCTACAGCTAAAGAGCAATGGTTTACAGTAGGTACCAGTTACACCTAGTGAACTATAAACACTTGGTACCAGACAGTAATTTTTGTTTTTGTTTGTTCTACCCTCGTTCTACCCTTATAATGTATCTTCAATTTTGATTGGCAATGGAGCCTGTAATCACTGAGTTTGTAGGGCTTACATTGAAGTTTTTTTTACATGGAACAGCCTCCAAATCATTCAGGGTTGGAAAGGTAATTCAGGACAAACCCAGACTGCTGATAGTCACACTTTGATAATGCCAGTTGAAGCGGTGACATTCCTCGGGGGTGCTCCTCATGCGCCACTCTGGGAGCAGTACAGGAACAATTACATCCTCCAGACTTAACGCACAAAGGAAAGGGGAGGTTGCAAGGAAGCTTGAGGGGGACGATTGGTTCACGACGAATAGGGCTGGAGGGCTAAGTTTGATGATCAAAGGAGGAGAATATTCAGGTACGACCCTGGCACGGCAGCTGGCAAGTGGACAGAAATGGTCATAGGTCCCTATCGATTAGAACAGGGGTGATGCTGAATCAAACTTCAGTCCCCTGAGAACATTCAACAGGAGGACTTCCAGTGTCCTGCTGTCTTGCTAGTGACAGCGGGGCACAGTGTCCCACAAGCGTCCGCCATGAACATCTCAAAGGGGACTCCAGTACCTGCTGTCTCTCTAGTGGCAGGGGGACAGCGTCCACAACCGTCCACGGCATAGCTACACATGGAGACTCCAGTGTCCCTGCTGTCCTCTCTAGTGGCCAGTGGGGCACAGCGTCAACAGCCGTCAACTACAACATCACAGGAGCAAAATAGTGAACCCGCGTCCTCTCATAAGTAGCAGCGGAGTCACACGTCCACAACCGTCAACTGGTACACTCAGGGAGACACCGGGTGTCCCTGCTGCCTCTTTTAGTGGCAGGCAGGTCACAAGCATCACAGACTCATCTCCAGGAGCACAGTGAAGGTTGCCAGGGCAGGGACCCGCTCTCTCCTGGGGGTACGGAGGCAATCTGTGTCTCCAGCACCAGTTTGCCAGCCAATTCCAGACGGAAAAGGTGAACTAAATAGCTCCCCAGTTACACAGTTGGAGGAACCTTAGGTGTTAACACTTAATGCTGACCAATTTGTTTAGCAAACGGAGCATGACTTGTTGCATGTTAATTTGTGACGACGAGCCAGATCTGATCCTCATTGTTGAAACCATTCCAAAGGCCCAGAGGCTTTCATTAGCTCCTGCTCAACTTCACATTCCTGGCTACACAATCTACTCCAATTTCTCGCCATATCTCCACAACTCGGATGTGTGGACTAAGCGGGTGGGTATGCATCACTACCAGCAGATTACTCAGGAGGTGTCGGAAGTCTCGCTCGACCCGTTCCTCAGTGGAGCGCGTCTGGGGGATAAGCTGTACACTGTTCGGTAACGACTGTCTGCTTCTCGGATTGGTTTACCGCAGTCCATCAAACACTGGGGAAGAGCATAGGCAAAATCCATTTTAAGGCAGCTCATTCAGCAGGGCAAGTTACAATGTCTTATTCTCAACCTTTGGTGATTTGTAGGCGATTTTAACCTTGCTCAAATATGATTGGGAAAATAGAAGTATCCAATGCGGCCAAGACTAACCCATCTTATCCAAGCATTTACTTGACGCAAGTCCATGCATTTCCTTTTCCAGCATGTTCCGCTCTCCTACTCGATTAGGCTAGGTGAAACTCCGAATGTGCTGACTTAGTGCTCACCAATTGAGGAGAGGCATGCGTGCGTAAATCCGAGCATTACCTTGGACTGGCTAGGTGACCACGTTTGTTTTTGACGTTCACCTCTGGTTGTACGGCGGATGCACTAGCCTCGCGCCGCCCTTTGATCACCCGCCACCAATTACGATCGTCTTTCGCTTTCGAGTTCCACTGAGCCTAACAGCTGGAGAGAGGGTTGAGCAGGTGGGGAGCTGGGAAGCACGCCTTTGAATCTTTCAAGTCGATTCATCACCAAGGCTCGTGGGAAGACTGCCTCAACAAAGAGGGCGCAAACGACAAAAGAACACTACATGAACCGAACAGCTCTGACAGCTGAGGAAAGAGGAAAATGAATTATGGAGCAACTCTCCGAGTCCCTTGACATCCTGATCACGCCCGTTTCTGAGCGATGCAGGAACAAGCTGAGGCACTGCACAAGGAAACCTCCGGGGATCATGGTCTAAAGCTGGCAGCAGTCTCAAGCAAATCCAAAAAGCCCTCTTAGGAGGTACGCACATCACGTCTCGAAACCAGATGCCGGGTTGAAGAGTCGTTGGACGAAAGCGGAGAAGCTCGCGTCAGTAGTTCAAGCAAAAGCGAAGTTTGAGCCGGTTTTTCCAGCGCCGTCTTTACTGACGAGGAACATGTAAGCCCTCACCTCCCTGCTGTGGAATTTCAGGGTCCCCCGCTGGTCGATGCTCGACGTCTCGCAACAGAAGGTAAGAAGACAAGTTTGGGCTCCTGAAGGACAACCCAGCTCGCCGGGACGACGCGTTATCCATCCCCGCGCTTACTACGCGAGTGTGGCGGTAGCTTTTGCTCGAAGCCCACTGAGTTTGCTCTTTCAGAAAATCCTTGGAATAGGTTAGGCTTCCCTTCGGAATGGGGAGTAGGGATGTAGTCCCTATACACAAAGAAAAGGTGACCGACGAACCCTGCAAATAACCGTCCCCATGCCTTACTGCATTTCCCTTCCAAGGTGCTCGAGTCGTTATCCGCGATCACCTTCTCAAACATTCAAAGAACCGGGACTGCTGCCGATGCCCAACACGGCTTTCTCACGAAGAAGGATCCTGTTCCAGTCAGTGATGGAGGTAATCGAAGACTGGAGTGCAGCACTGGATGATGGGGATCCGGTCGATGTGGCGTACCTGGATTTCGCTAAGGCCTTTGATTCGGTGCCGCACCAGAGACTCATCGGTAAGCTGTATGCCTACGGAATCAGGGGAGGCTCCTGAACTGGATTCGGGCCTTTCTGGTCGGTCGTCGACAGAGGGTCGTGGCCGAGGGGTCAAAGTCGGACTGGGTTCCCGTCACCAGCGGCATCCCGCAAGGATCGGTACTAGGGCCCACTCTATTCACTATCTTCGTTTACATGACGCGCGACAGTTACAGCTGTGTCAAATTTTCGCTGATGACACCAAACTCTACAGTCGTGTACCGGGACGTGACGGTCTCCTCCAAACTGATATCGATTCCCTTGCAAGATGGTCAGAGAAGTGGCTCCTACCCTTCAATGTGGCAAAGTGTAAGGTTATGCACATCGTTATCCATAACCAAAGCGAGAGACGTAAACTTAAACGGCGTGGCACTGGAGGTGGTTTCGGAGGAAAGGGCCTCGATCATCATCGGACGACCCAGTGAAGTTTCACGTCAGGACGGCAGTCGCAGTCTCCAGGCTTAGATGTTGCCGTGTGTGAGACGTTCGTTCGACACATCGACCCGAGTTGTAACACTTCCACTCCTCTACAAGGCTATGGTGACGACCGTTCCTCGAGTACGGGAACATCGTACTGGGGTCCCATTCGGCAAAACAGCCAGAAACGATGAAGCGAGTTGCGAAAGGCGGCGACGGATATGGTGGTATCCCTGAAAGCCATGCGTCCATACTCGGACAAGACTGCGTCACCTCGGCTCCCTCGTCTGCTCATACCGCGCCGCCGGGGGACATGATTTTAAGGTGACCGCTCTTCCACGGAGGCATGGACGTACCACCAGAGATGTTCCTGACAAGAAAACTCTGAGTTAGGACAAGAGGACCCAATGGAAGCTGCAGGAAACCAGGGCTCAACGATCCTGTCCGAAGGAACGCGTTAGCTCGAGAGTCGTGAACGCTGGAACTCGCTGTCCGCGATGGTGGTGTCAGCCGGCTCAGTAAACCCAGTTCAAGGCCCGACATCCGACCGTCACTGGGCGAGCATATATGTATGTAACCCATTACCCTAAGAGCCCAGGGCTGGTCCTACGAATCGAGCTCGACTGAGAACGGGTCATCCAGGCCAAGTGGCCTTTTCAATCCCGATTACCAAAAAGGTAAGGTAAGGTAGGTTAAAGTGTGCTTAGTGAACATTACCAGGTCATTCAAGATTTTGTATTAATGTATGATTTTAAATGTGTTATGGGAAAAATTAACCAAAATTTGCCCTGCTTCACTATACCAAATGTTCCTAGCTACTAGCTGGGATGATTATGTGTTATCTGCATCATGGTTGTATGATTTATGCAGGCAATGTAATTTTTGTTTCTGCTTGGAATTAAAACATGGATGTCATTACTTCACAAGTTACTATTAAAATATGTTTATCATAGCTTGTGCTTCATACTCACTCAAACTAAATTTAATTCAATTTCAATTTAGGCTTGTTAATAACTTAATGCAAAAGAAGTATGACCAGTTGGCAGTCACTGCGCAACTGCTGCACTTGCCAAATAGAACCTTGGCAGCATTTGGTACACACTTCAACTGCAGGGATTCCACATAATCCCTGGGGAAGTGGGTTCTCAACTGTTTTATGTGTCCGGAAATCCTGTGCAGACACAGGGAATTGGGAAAGCAGTGTCTGACACTGGCAGCACTGGGTGTTTTGTTATTGCTGCGCTCATTTCTGGTGCGCTGTGTACAACTATGGCACAGAAAGGGAAAAGTATGCAAACAACGAGACGGCTGATATTAACAGAAATTCACCAGATTCTCCGGTGGGGAAAGTGTGCAAAGAATGAGGCCCTTATGAGGCAGCTAGACAGTGAGTGGCTGTTAAGTCTACAGACTACAGTAATTCAGTTGGTGATATATAAATACTACACCATTGAAAAAGCACAAATGTAAAACAATATGAACTGGTGTAGCAGTGTGGCAAATAGGGATTTTAAATGACACAAAAGTTAAGTGATAGAATGGCAGTGTTGCAACTTGCATTAAAATAAACCACTAACATAATGTAATCATACTGATATAACAAACTATGGTGCCTCAATGCCTACTATATTTCTCTTTCCCTCTTTCTTTAAATGTTAAGGGCACTTGGGGCCATGGGGTTCTACTCTCATTATGCTCAAGTACTTGAATTTCAATCACCACCCTACCATTTTGTGCAACAATATATTTAACTAATAAATGTTTGTGTTAGCAAAGTGGTAATAAACCAGCTCAAGCTAATGCTCACTGCTCACTTTTTGAACATTACATACTTGTTACTTGGCAGGGAAGCTCTCTGCACCACGCCGGACCATCCATTTCCCAGCACAGCTGCACCACCATGGAGGAGGTGACGGTGGGCCTGCCGGTGGCGCTGGCCCGCCGGCTGGAGTGCCTCTCCACCGACCATGGCCCCGGCTACATGGACCACCTGCTGGACACGTGCCAGCCGTACGTCGAGTGTGACAAGCCACCGCCGGAGCCGCTGCCCATCGACGAGTGGATACCCAAGATCGCCATCGACGCCGTCAACAAGAGCGTCGAGATCGACGTGGGCTCGCAGGTACGGCAGGGAAGTGGGTGTCTGCGTTCGTATGGTAATCGGATGGGTTGTGTTGTGTCTGCCTTCGAGGCTGAGCCAGGAGTCGAGAGTGCTTGCAATAATTGCTCGAGTGGAGTGTTCAATATTCGCTTTCGCTTGGTCATTCGAGAGTGTTGTCTGTCAAGCCTTCCCTGGTGGCGACTACCGTCTGTCAACGTCTGACATCGCTTGGCAGTGCTCTCCGTGCTTGCTGAGCTGACCTGACCTGTCATGACTGCTGAGCTGACCTGACCTGTCATGACTGCTGAGCTGACCTGAATCTGTCATGACTGGCGAGCTGAACCTGACCTGTCATGACGCCGAGCTGACGCTGAACCCTGTCCATGACTGCTGAAGACTGACCTGACCTGGTCATGACTGCTGAGCTGACCTGTCATGACTGGCCGAGCTTGACCTGGACCTGTCCATGACTGCGAGCTGACCTGCCTGTCAAGTGACTTGCCGAGCTGACCTGACCTGTCATGACTGCTGAGCTGACCTGACCTGTCATGACTGCTGAGCTGACCTGACCTGACCTGTCATGACTGCTGAGCTGACCTGACCTGACCTGACCTGTCATGACTGCCGAGCTGAGCTGACCTGTCATGACTGCTGAGCTGACCTGACCTGCCATGATTGCTGAGCTGACCTGACCTGTCATGACTGCTGAGCTGACCTGACCTGTCATGACTGCTGAGCTGACCCTGAACCGCCATGGACTGCTGAGCCTGACCTGTCATGACTGCGAGCTGGACCTGACGCTGTTCATAGACGCTGCTGAGCTGACCTGACCTGTCATGATGTTGGTTTTTTTTTTTTTTGCCTGAGGCTGACCTGACCGTGTCATGTACTGCTGACCTGACCTGTCATGACGCGAGCTATCCTGACCTGTCATGACTGCTGAGCTGACCTGACAATGTCATGGACTGCTGACTGAACCGACCTGTCATCTTGCTGAGCTGAACCTGTCATGACTGCTGAGCTGACCTGACCTGTCTGACTGCTGAAGCTTGAAACCTGAACCTGTCAATGACTGCTGACCTGACTCTGACCTTGTCATGACTGCCGAGCTGAACCTACCTGTCATAACTGCGAGCTGACCTGACTGTTCTGACTGCTGAGCTGACCTGTCCTGTCATGACTGCTGAGACTGACCTGACCTTCAGACTGCCTGAGCTTGACCTGACCTGTCTGACTGCCTGAGCTGACCTGACCTGTCAGACTGCTGACTTGACCTGACCTGTCATGACTGCGAGGCTGACCTGACCTGTCAGAACTGCTTAGCTTGACTCTGACCCTGTCATTGACTGCTGAGCTGACCTGACCTGCATGACGCCTGAGCTGACCTGACCTGTCATGACTGCTGAAGCTGCTGCTGTAGTCTGGCATGACTGCTGAAGCTGCTGCTGTAGTCTGGCGTGACTGCTGAAGCTGCTGCTGTAGTCTGTCATGACTGCTGAAGCTGACCTGACCTGACCTGTCCAATGAATGCTGAAGCTGACCCTGACCCTGACCTGTCCATGGACTGCTGAGCTGAACCTGAACCTGACCTGTCCAGACTGCCGAGCTGAGCTGACCTGTTCATGACTGCTGACGCTGACCGACGCTGTCAGATTGCTGAGCTTACCTGACCTGTCATGACTGCTGAGCTGACTGACGTCATGACTGCCGAGCTGACTGACCTGTCATGACTGCTGAGCTGACCTGACCTGTCATGACTGCCGAGCTGACCTGACCTGTCATGACTGCTGAGCTGACCTCGACCTGCTCCACTGAAGTGACCCTGACCCGTCTTGACCGCTGACCTGGCGTTAACCCCTTCCCCGGGTCGCCGTCGTCAGGTGGTGGTGGTGAACCTGGCCGACTTTTACAAGAAGCGTGACGCGGCGCAGCTGCTGGGCTCGCGACCCGACGGTGGCGCCCTCGCCGGTGCAGCCGATCCGGCCGCCAGCGGACTGCACCTGCTGGCAGCCACGGCGACACAGGAGAGCGGGGCCGGCTCCGGGCCCAGGTCAGACGGGGGCGGTGCAGGGATAGGGGAGAGCTGTGACGAGATGTCCAGGCTGTGATGAGCCTGTTGTGCTTTGTGGCGGGAACCGAAACTGGGCTTGTTACTTCTCAGTGTTAGATACTTCCATGTGATTAGATTCCATTAGATACTCCCATATTATTGTATTCCATTAAATACTTTCATGTGATTAGATTCCATTAGATACTTCCAATTTTTGTGATAAGTATAAGGACATTGTAAATACTCATCTGTCCTTGTTATCGTCGATTTCAGACCATTTTCGCAATGCAGCACATTCGCTTGACAAATACATAATAATCGTTTTGTTTGGAGCTCACCTCGCACATCTCCCATGCTGCCTCACTCCATTCCACACACCCGGACCTGACCAGCTGCTCCTGCTCCTGGCTGCTCTGACCAGCCTGCCCCTGCCCCCTGCCTGTCGCCAGGTTCACGTAAATCTGCCTCACTCCATCCACATCCCCCGCTCTGACCAGCCTGCTCCTGCCTCCTGCTGCTCTGACCAGCCTGCTCCTGCCCCCTGCTGTCGCCAAGGTTCACCCTGTTCTGCCTACTACATCCAACCAGCGCTCTGACCGCCTGCTGCTGCCCCCTGCGTCGCCAGGTTCACTTGTATCTGCCTCACTACATTCCACATCCCGCTCTGACCAGTCTGCTCCTGCCCCCTGCTGTCGCCAGGTTCACCTGTATCTGTCCTCACTCCATTCACACCCCGCTCTGACAGCCTGCTCCTGCCTCCTGCTGCTCTGACCAACCTGCTCCTGCCCCGCTGTCGCCAGGTTCACCTGTATCTGCTCACTACTTCCACCCCCCCGCCTATCCACCTGCTCCTGCCCTCCTGCCGTCGCCAAGGTTCACCTGTATCTGCCGTCCACTAACTTCCAAACACCCCGCTCTGAGCAGCCTGCTCCTGCCTCCTGCCTCGCCAGGTTCACCCTGTATCTTCCTCACTAACATCCAGCACCGCTCTGACAGCCTGCTCCTGCCCCCTGCTGCTCTGACAGCCTGCCTCCTGCCCCCGCTGTCGCCAGGTTCACCGTATCTGCCTCACTACATCCACGACCCGCTCTGAACAAAACAAGTCTGCTCCTGCCCCCTGCTGTCGCCAGGTTCACCTGTATCTCCTCACTACATTCCAACCCGCTCTGCCAGCCTGCTCCTGCCTCCTGCCGTCGCCAGGTCACCTGTATCTACCTCACTACATTCTCACACCCGCTCTGACTCAAGCCCTGCTCTGCCCCTGCTTGTGCCAGGTTCACCGTGTATCTGCCCTCACACTTTCAACACCCACGCTCTGAGCCAGCCTGCTCCTGCCCCCTGCTGTCGCCAAGGTTCAACCTGTATTGCCTCAACTCATTCCACACCCCGCTCTGTACCACCATGCTCCTGCCCCTGCCGTCGCCAGGTGTCACTGTATCGCCTCACCTAACATTCCACACCCCGCCTCTGACCAGCCTGCTCCTCCTCCCCCTGCTGTCGCCAGGTTCACAATGTATCTGCCTCACTCAATCCTACACCCCGCTCTGACCAGCCTGTCCTGCCCCCTGCTGTCCGCCAGTGTCACTGTAATCTGCCCTCTACTACATTCCGACCCCCCGCTCTGACCAGCTGCTCTGCCCCCTCTGCTCTGACCAGCCTCCTCCTGCCCCCTGCTGTCGCCAGGTTCACCTGTATCGCCTCACAAACATCCAACCCGCTCGCCAGCCTGCTCCTGTCCCCTGCTGTCGCCAGGTTCACTCTGTATCTCCTCAACTACATTCCAGCACCCCCTTGACCAGCCCTGCCTCCTGGCCCCCCTGCTGTCCGCGCAGGTATCAACCTGTATCTGCCTCACTACATTCCACACACGTCTGACCAGCCGCTGCCTCGCCCCTGCTGTCCGCCGGTTCACCTGGTATCTGCCTCACTACATCCACACCCACGCTCTGACCAGCCTGCTCCGCCCCTGCTGTCGGCCAGGTTCACCTGTATCTGCCTCACTACATTCCACACCCCGCTCTGACCAGCCTGCTCCTGCCTCCTGCTGCTCTGACCAGCCTGCTCCTGCCCCCTGCTGTCGCCAGGTTCACCTGTATCTGCCTCACTACATCCACACCACGCTCTGGACTCACCTGCTGCTTGCCCTGCTGTCGCCAGGTTCACCTGTATCTGCCTCACTACATTCCACACCCCGCTCTGACCAGCCTGCTCCTGTCCCCTGCTGTCGCCAGGTTCACCTGTATCTGCCTCACTACATTCCACACCCCGCTCTGACCAGCCTGCTGCTGCCCGCCTGCTGTCGCCAGGTTCACGTGTAATCTGCCTCACTACATTCCAACCACCCCGCTCTGACCAGCCTGGCTCCTGCCCCCTGCTGCTCTGACCAGCCTGCCCTGACTCCTGCCGTCGCCAGGTTCATCCTGATCTGCCTCACTACATTCTCACACCCCGCTCTGACCAGCCTGCTCCTGCCCCCTGCTGTCGCCGGTTCACTCTGTATCATGCTCACTACATTCTCACACTCCCGCTCCCTGACCAGCCTGGCTCCCTGCCCCTGCTGTGCCAGGTTCAACCTGTAACGCCTCACTACATTCCCACACCCCGCTCTGACCAGCCTGCCTCCTGTCCCTCTTCTGTCGCCAGGTTCACCTGTAATCTGCTCACTATTCCACCCCCGCTCTGCACCACCTGCTTCCTGCCCCTGCTGTCGCGCAGGTTCACTGTATCGTGTGTCATCGCCGTCAGCTCGTCCCACGGGGCGCTTGCCGGCCTGCCACGGCGTCGCCGCCCACTGCGCCCGGCTCGCTGTCTGCCGCCGCTGCGGCCTGTCGTTCCTCAGCCAGCGTGAGCTGGACCGCCACCCCTGTGAGGAGGAGCGGAGAGAGCGCCAGGAGCAGAAGGCGCGCCAGGAGGAGCAGGAGAGGCTGGAGCGACAGCGGGTGCCGCCGCTGGTCCTCAGGCCACCCAAGGTCAGACGGGTGGCTCAGTGGCTGATGAAGAGGGGGGTAGTGGTGGTGGTGATGGAGTTGTACCGATAGGTGTTCGGGTATTGTCACACCGGATCGTAATGATAGCATTCGATGATTCAGGGGAGACGCGGCGATTCAACGGCGCATCACTTTCTTGGCTTTTTGTTTGAGGTACAACAGTTATCCTTGGGCGAAGAGTATCTCGAGCCTTCCTGTGATATCGCCGTGTATTGCGTTTGTGATATCTGTTTCGACCACGCCGTGTCACTGTCTTTTATGTTCTCTCTTCCATCTTCCGTTTGCGCGGAGTGCCGACGTACCGACCCGTGTGCTCCCCAGAGTGACCGTGTGAGAAGGCTGGAGGACACCAGCTCTGATGACTCTGACGAGGCGGAGGAGCCGCCGCGGCGCCGGCCCAGCCCGCCGCCGCAGTCGCGGCCGGTGGCGCGCCGGCAGCCCCCGCCCCCGCCCGCGCCCCGGCCGGCACCCACCGCCGCTGCGCAGTCGCGCAGACCGGGCCCGCCAAACCCAAATGGTGAGAGGACGCGGCTAGTTGTGACCCTTACATGGCATTCTAATACTGCGGTATCGACTAGGGTGAGCGAAATGGCAAAGTTTGACTATATCTCTTAGAATATACTTAAATATACTCAAATATACTGATATACTCAAAGTTATGAATTGATGCTGTGAACTACACACAAAATATATACAGTCATTGAACGCAGTAGGATGGTGTGGTCTGAAAGTCTCTGTGTCAGCAAGTACCTTCAATGCGTGTGTGTGTTTTTTTAACGAAATGGATTAAATATGTATTGGTATTGTGTTGCATTGTCGTTAATTGTCCTGCATATTTCCTCTCAGCTGTGCTGGGGTTATGTGAAAGCCTATAAAAGTGCGTGTTTTGTCCCGGTGTTTTGAGGTTAATTAACTCAGTTAACGACCACTTCAGACATGCATGTTGCATGTAACTGCGTAATTCCGTCAGTTCATGGCAGCATGAATATATGATACTGCACTTGTGTTACATAATGATTTCAACATACATTCTAAGAAACAAGGGCTGTAAATATACTGCTTCATGTTGGACCTTATCAGCTTGATTGTGGCGATACAATATTCTCCGAAACTACGTCGCAGTTTCGGGTCATTTTAGTGCTTTGACCTGGTTTTGCGTATTACGTAAGGCGGTAAGCCGTTCCTAGTACTTCTGGAACGTTGCATTAGCTGTACACTGCATGTGTGATGTTAGGAACCTGTCAGCATTGATGCTGTCGACGCGTCGTTTCAGGCAAGAAGGAGGCATATGTGTGCCGCGTGTGCCACTCCAAGTTCCGTGATCCCAAGTCGGTCCTCAGCCATCTGAAGCAGTTCCACCCGGAGCACGCCCGGAAGGCGTGGAGCAAGTTCCAGGTATGTCGTGGTGGGCCGCGTGCTGGCTCTGCCGCCGGGGATGTCGTCACTGGTGTGGGTGTCGGGAGTGGCTGCTGCCGCGGGTAGGAGCTGATAGGAGCGCTGGGTGGTGTTGGTGGTACGCTAATTAGGTGTTAATGTCTGGGTTTAGCACGTGACTTTGCGTCTGAAAGGGTCGTGTCTGTCAGATGACGCAGTACACAGCTGCCTCGAACCCTTTGGACAAACTAATCCACACTGACTCATATGGAAACTTGAGTTAAATCAACTCCTGAAGCCATTTTGGTCGAGGCATACAATTAGATAAATCAGGATCAACTATGCAAAATAGCTTGGCTCAAAACCCAAGTGACGGTACCGCCACGCTGACCCTGTGCATCTCTCCTCAGTTGTCGTGACCCCGTGACTTTAACCGTCTCAGTTTCCGTGACCCGGCGTGGCATTAACCGTGCTGTCACCTCTGTCTGCAGGATAACCTGAAGCACCGTCAGTCGGGAGCAGGGCCGGCGCCGCCGCCCCCCACCGTCGGCAGAGGGGGTGGCGGTGGTGGAGGGGACAGCACGTTCGCCGTCCGCTCGGTGGCTCCGATGAAGCTGAAGCTGTCGCGGTCAGCCCAGCAGCAGCGGTTGCAGCACCCGCCGCCGCGACGGCCGCCCTCACCTCCGGCACCCAGGTACGAGCACAGAGCGCGCCACCGTCGCCACAGAAGCCGACACCAGTCGAAAGGCGTGAATGGAAACGAACAAAAGCAGTAGTTGCTTTTAATTGTTTGTTTCTTGATCACTTGTGTATTTGCACACCGGTTTTGGCATGTAGGTTCTGTTCCGGTGAACCGATGTTTGAGAAAATACATCCCTCTTGCACTTTCTAGGAAGAGATAGAACCACATTAGTTTCACGACTTAACCTCTAAATTGCTGTCTGTGTTCGCAGCTCGGAGCCGGCCGGGCCGCCGTCTCCCGGCTTCGTCACGTGCGGCGTCTGCGGCGGCACCAAGTACTACACCCACACAGCGCGCTGCCGCCTGGACGGCTCGTACGCCTGCGAGCCGTGCCGCAAGTTCGTCGGCTGCCTGACGCCGCACCAGCCGCTGCAGTGCCTGCTCGGTCTCGGCCGCTGCCATGTGCCGGCCGTGGCACCGCGCCACTCCACCGAGGCCCGCTGCCGCGCCTGCTGGCTCAAAAAGTGCCTCGTGGCGTTCAACATGCCGGCCGAGCGGCACGACAAACTGCGCGCGCTGCTGCCGCCCAGCATCGCGCGCGACGTGCTCGAGGCGGCGCACAAACCGTTCCAGAAGACAGGACGCTGTGAACTGGATGAGTCGTAGGCGGGGCAGGAGAGCGGTGCCCCGCCAGTGCTGCTGACGGATAGTCAAGAGCTGGTAGTGAGTGGACAGTGGAGACTGAGGTAGAGAGAGAGAGTGTGATGCAGGGTGGTTCTCAGGGGACAGGGATGGGGTGACGCTTCCCTCTGCGAGACCTGAACCGGCGCTGCGTTACGAATCGCGGACAGAGAGTGTGTCGCCTCGCTTGGTGCTCGTGACGTGCGACTTTATGGGCGCAAAATAACCAAGCAGTTGTTGCGCCCTAAAACCCCAATCAACAAACAATGTGGCGTGCCGCGTCTGTCGGTGTGGTGGGCCGGGGGGACTTGAGACTGAGACACTGCCAGTCGCTCGTCTGCGATAACCCCGAGACGGGAGCTGCGGCACTGCCTCAGTGAAGCAGGCCTGATGTGATGCCTGCCCGGCTCGCGGCGTCTGCACCGTGTCCACCTTGTACAAACCATGCTCGGACCCGCGGGCAGTCGACGTGCTGACGGCTGGTCAGTGAGTGATGGTGAACGTGTGCACGAGGTGGTTGAATTCTGCGAAGCGGCTGTTCACGTTTTTCACGAGGTTTGAGTGATGGTCGTGTTTTAACTGAAAATAAATATGACGGTTTGTTCCTCTTTGTGATATGTTATTTGGATACGTATTGCGGTTCTTGCCCTGAGATGCGACGAAGCATGTAAAACGCAGACATGCTACAGCACGCAGATAACTTTGTTTATCTGTGTTGGGTGGTGCGTACACCACTGATACAAAATGTTCCTTTGCTGTTAACATTGATTTCTTCAAACGGGGTTATTTATTTATTGAATTTATTCATTTATAATTCAACGTCGCATTGTCGCAGCATTTTCCACTCGCGATGTGTTTTAGCGAATATCTTAGATCAGATGACTAGTTCTGAAATCACCTATGACGCAGGTATGCGCAT